>SNQJ01S0093209.1:40460-59481 GCA_010110895.2 Picea sitchensis
TTAATTAAAAAGGAGGATAAAACCGGATTAAGTGTTTAATTAATTACATTTATATCTTTATCGTGACGTCGTGACTCGGGGCTTTAACAGTGTAGCTTTTTAAAAGGAAATATGTCGAGTTGCGAATTTCCCACAGAACTTAATCACAACTAAGCTTTACCTTTAACTTTAACACGAGTTACTAAAACAAGAAATTTGTGATTTTGGCTATCGAGGTTACGACAATAAGACTTTTGGATTTAGTAAATGCTGAGACGCGAAACCCCGATGATGCTTAACCGTAATTTAGGAAAATTTTACTCTTGTTACTGACCTGGGTAAAACTTTAAAATGAATCCGTCGTTTCGTTGTTCAGGACTTGTGAACTATGTGATCTATAACATCTGACATGCGAAATCCCGAGGTAAAAAAAGGGGGAAAATTATTTGAACGAAAAGTAGAACTCGCCTTGAGAGTATGATAACCATCGCCGCTCGCGTGATGAGACTTCAGAGATTTTGGACAACAGAAGGAAAATACGAAAACCATCTTTCGATTTCGAGCATTAAGATATGAAATTCAAAACGGGCTAAAAAAACAAAGGTGACTCCAACATCATACATCAAGCTACCAATTTTTGATGAATAAGGGACCCTAGACATGTATTCTATCTCCTCCTGTGTCTTGGGACACATTTCTTTGGTTAATGTTAAATGGTTGACCAAAGGTGTATTTACTAATTTTTCATTCTGCATTCTAAACCTCTCCAACACCTTCTCTATGTACTCACCTTGAGACAATCTCAAATTGCGATTTTTCCTATCTCTTGTTATTCTCATAGTAAGAATTTTATTTGCATCACCCAAATCCTTCATCGAAAATGAATTAGATAATTTCTTATTGAGCTCATTTATATCCTACATATTATACCCTACAACAAGGATGTCATATACATACAATAGAAAGATAATATAACTTCCATTTTCTATCCTTTTAAAATAAACACAGTGATCAAAATGACATCTACTATAACCTTGTTCTGTCATAAACATGTCAAACTTCAAATACCACTACCTTGGAGATTTCTTTAGTCCATACAAGCTCTTCTTCAACCTTCATACCAAATTTTCCTTCCCTTTGACCTCGTACCCATGTGATTGTTTCATATAAATCTCTTCCTCCAAATTCCCATGGAGAAAAGTTGTTTTTACATCTAACTGTTTAAGATGTAAATCTTTTATTGATTAATTTGGTTGTCATTGATGGAAACCCTTGAAGAAATTCCAATAGAAAATTATGGTAGCTCCAACAGTATGATTAAGGGAATTCATTTTTATTGATGTATAATTGTATGAATTTTAATATATTTGCACGTAAGACTATTCTAGTTGGATAGTACATGTCATACAATTTCCATGATATGTGGAACATCAAATAAATCCTCAATCTTGGAGAATTATGCACATATGAATTTGGAGAACCCTCGTGAGTTATCTAGAAGCCCCTAGAAGGTCAAAGAAGTCAATTATTCTAGAATCTCCTAGAAGAAGTGTACTAGTCAAATTGATGGTAACTAGGAGTTAAACATGGGTATAGTTGTTCCATCAAGAGATAAATTAAATAATAAAGTGGTCGCAACAAGAGGTTAGTTAAGGGAAAATAAGTTATGAATTGACTAATTATAGAAAATTTAGTTGCAACAAGAAGTTGTGATTAAAGATAAATTATTTTGAATAATAAAGTAGTCAAAGTGATTGCAAAGATGAATTATTTAAACAATAAAGTGGTTGCGACAAGAAGTGGTGAATTTACTATTTATGGATAAGTCAAAGTGGTTGCAAAATAAATAAATTAAATAATAATTTAGTTGCAACTAAAAGTGGAGAAATTACTATTTGTAGCAAAGTGAGTTAGAAGTGGGTTAACTCTAAAATAAGGAATGTGGGTTAAGTTGATTAGAAGTTAACCCCTTGAGGAAGATAAATGGAAGTATAAATAAGCTAAAAAGGCTTTCCCATTAGCACCTATTGAATATCATTGAATATCTATTTTGTGAAAGGTTATTTGGGTAGGTATTATTGATAGAGAAAAGTGCAACAGAAAAAGTGAGGCAAGAAAACATGCAGAAAGAAAAAGTGCAGCAGAAAAATTGCAACATGAAAAGTGCGGCAGAAAAAGTGTGGCAGGAAAATCGCGGCAGGAAAAGTGCGGCAGAAAAAGTGTGGTAGAAAAATTGCGATAGGAAAACTGTGGCAGAAAAAGTGCCGCAGGAAAAGTGCAGCTGAAAAACCACAGTAGAAAAATCGTGGTAGCATATTCACGGCAACAGAATCACAGAAGTAAAACTGTGACGATAGAACGCTACAAGAAGAAAAATGGTTGTTGGAGGGGGAAAGTATAGGTGGTTGTAGCCACCTTCTGGTTGTAGCCATAGAACATAGGGGGTTGTAGCCTCGTTCTGGTTGTATCCAAAGAATTGGGGAGTTGGAGCTTCCCTCAGGTTGTATCCTGAAAATAGGGGGTCAGAGCCTCCTTTCAGTTGCAGCTGGAAAACAAAGCAATTTGGTGCTTCCAATCAATGTAATTCTTAAAGAAAAATAAGAAAAAACATTATGTGGTTTTCTACCGCATTGGGTTTCCACATAAAAAACATTGGTTTATTGTGTATGTGTATGCTTGTTCATTTTTTCATGGTTTATTTACTATGCAATTATTGGATGATAATGCTATATTGATCATAAAGATAAATAACATTTGCATACTGTGGTTAAAAGGATTAAAAATATTTATTATTATTTCACCCTCCCTCTCAGTAATCCAACATCTTCTACTGCGACAAGACTTAAAATAGTCCTAATTAAAGTCATTTTAACAATAGGAGAAAATATTTCATCAAAATCTATACCTTTCTTTTGTGCAAACCTCTTTACAACAAGTCTAACCTTGTATCACGTTTTTCCTCCATCTTCTTCCTTCAACTTGTAAACCCATTTATTCTGCAATGCTCTTTTTCCTGTAGGAAATTGAATCAAATCCCAAGTTTGGTTATTTACCAAGGAATCCATTTATTCTTTCATGCCTTGCTCCCACTTATTTTTAGTGTCTACCTTCATTACCTCTTCATAACATTCTGGTTCACCAGAATCGGTCAACAATAAATAATACAATGAATGAGAGTATCGTTCAGGGGGTCTACTTAACCTAGTAGATATTTTGACAACACTTGCAAGAGTTTGTGGTACCTGTTTCTCCTGTTGTTGTACATTTTAGTTTTTTGGTACCTTTGGAATTTTGTTTTCAATGATCTCATGAAGCACTGTGTATTATGGTTTTTCTTTTTCCTGTTTCTTTCCTTGGAACTGATCTTTCTACATGTACTTCTCATTGAATATGACATCTATACTACTAATGATTTTGTGATTTTCATAATCCCATAAGCGATAACCAAAATCATTAACACCGTATCCAATAAAGGTACACTTCTTGGATTTTGCCTCAAGATTTTTTCTATTTTCTTTATCAATATGGACAAATGCTTCACAACCGAAAGTCTTCAAAAAAATAGTTTACCTTTTTACCTGTCCATGCCTCCTTTGGAATTACACCATCCAAAGAGATTGTAGGTCCTCTATTTATTAAGTAAATAGCAGTATCTACAACATATTCCTAGAACTATAAGGGAAAACCAACATGCAATCTCATACTCCTTGCATGCTCCATGATTTTCATGTTCATCCTTTTTGACACACCATTTTCTTGTGGTGTTCCTAGAATTGTCTTCTCTCTACGAATTCCATGCTATGAAAAGTAATCATCAAAATCCTTGCTCCAATATTCACCTCCATTGTCTGATCTGAGACACTTCAACCTTTTTCATGTCTCATTCTCAACCAAAGATTTCCATTTCTGAGTTGGTCCCCATACATCTGTATGCAAAATATCTAACCTTTCACTCTTCTTTTCTTTTCCAACTCTGATAAATCTGACTCTCTTTTGTTTTCCATAAACACAATGCTCATAGAAATCCAAATCAATTTGTTTAAGATCTGGCAACAAATTTCTTTTGTGAAGTATTTGCATCCCTTTCTCACTCATGTGTCCAAGCCTATGATTCCATAGTGTTGAAACCACTCCTATAGAATATAAAGAGATAGAAGAATTAGTATTACTAGAACATAAATACAATGTACCTACCTTCTCTCATTTTTCTATCACCAATGATCCTTTGGTGACCTTCCATGCCTTATCTGTAAATATAAATATACAACCTTCAGTTGCCAACATCCCTGTTGAAATTATATTTTTCCTTAGATCTAGAACATGTCTTACCTCTTTCAACAACCATTGGTTTCCATTCCTTTGATTTATTTTTACCTTTCTCATTCCAAAATTTTCGCATGGTGCATCATCACCCAAATAAAGTTGTCCAAAATCACCTTGAACATAATCTATAAAATGTTTCCTATGGGGTGTGGCATGAAATGAAGCCCATGAATCTACTACCAAAGACTCAGAAATATTATCTACAGAAAGAATCAAAGAATCTTGTAACACATCACCTATTACATTTGCTTCCTGATTTTTCTCCTATTGTCCATCTCTTTGTTTCTTTGGAGCTCTGCAGTATTTCTTCAGATGTCCTTTCTTCCCACACTTCTATCACTCTATCTTTCCCAGTCTGTATTTGGATCATCCCTTCCTATAATTCTCGTGGTTCCCTGATCCCTTTCCTCTATCCTTTTTTCTTCCCATATTCTCCATGTTTAATGCATTACCTGATGTCTCACCTATGTTTTTCCATCGCATTTCCTCGCTAAGGATAACACCAACAACATCATCAAATTTTAAAGTGTTTGAACCAGAGAAAAAGTTGCTTGCAACCATGACCAAGCTGTTCCAACTTTCTGGCAATAAGAACAAGATTAGAAGATCCCTGGTCTCATCATCAAAGTCTAATTTTACAGAACTTAGTTGATTAGTAACCGTATTAAATTCATTTAAATGATCTGCAACATACACATCTTCTTACATCTTGATATTAAATAATATCTTCATTAGAAATACCTTATTGTACATCGAGGGTTTTTCATATAGTTTATCCAATGTGTCCATCAACTCCTTCGTTGTCTTTTCTTTCAAAATATTGAAATCCACCGATGCTTCCAGGCTCATCCATATCGTTCCTAGTGCCTTTCTATCAAGAACCTCCCATTATTCATCCTTCACGGTCATCATATTCTTTGCTATTCCACCCAATGGTAGGAATAGATCCTTTTGATATAAATAATCTTCCATATGCATCTTCCATAACTAGTAGTTTTGGCCGTTAAATTTCTCGACCCTAAACTTTCCATATTCCGCCATTTATCCCACTCGAGCTAGGAACCCTCTTTTCTTGCGAGTTACCTTTCACTCTGATACCATTTGTTAGAAAACCATGATCGAGGAGCAATAACATAAAAAAAAATGCGGAAGTAAAACATAGAAGATACAAAATACAATAAAGACAGATATACATGATTCTCCCAGTGTGGGCTACGTCCACCAGAGAAATTTCCAGGTCCTTCCTTTTTATTATCTAACAAATGAAGGAATACAACCTACAACACACCCACTATAAATTCATCTTATTTCTCTCACAATATCCTCTCTCATAATACAATATTAGCAATGATACATAGATGCAATACATTTCCCTCATAAAAGAGGGTTGCCTTCTAGGGAAAGAAATCCTAACTTAACTTTTGCCATCAGATTCGTGACCTTATATTGAACGATTCAAATTTACTATGAAATTGCAGTATACATTTACAAGGAAATTTTTCCTTCGGGGGGTCGCTTGCCCCCAGACCTCACAAGGTGGGAAATCCCCCCCTACAACCCCCTGTGTGGAGGGGTGTACATTCTTCATGGAGTATAAACAAGGCCAAAAAAAAAGACCGATGAATCAAGAAGATAATCAGACTCCACAACCAACACCTTGGAACATAGCAAGGGATCTTACTATTATTTCTCACTTAATCATTGCATCTCCATTTATCATATTGATTAGAAAACATTTTCAAGTGCTCATGTACCCAGAACATCATATATTTCTTAGTTATCCTTGAGACCAGAGAGCCTCGCAGGCTCTATTTTCTCTGGAGTGGTCTCTCGACCCATTCCTGCATATCTTCCTTTCTCTTCCCATGGTTTTTCTGACTTTTCTTTCCTTTTCCAGCAAGACTTCATGGGTCATATTAGGAATTTTCTAGACGGGTACTTTTCACTGTCCAACCAATCCTTCCCAATTAGACAGTCATAGAAACCTAAAGGAAAGATGTTTAAATATTCCCTGGTGTTCAGTCCATTCATGTCCATAAGACATGACATAACCACCTCATAAAATTTTCTTTGGGCTATGGTAGATAGTTTCACCAACCAAGGTTTTCCATGTTGGATTCTTGGCAAATGAAAACTTTCCAACATCTTAGGATCTATATAACTATGACTAGCTCCTAAATCAATTAAAATAGAAATGGTTTGGTTGTTGATCATACCTTCCACTTCAATCATATGTGACTAATACTCTACTTGCTTATTGTCTAGGGATGCATAGATCCTTGGTACATTTATTCCCATGTATTTCACTGTTTCAACTTGTTGTACATTATGAACAGTCCTAATTTTTTCACCTCTGTGAGGGAAATATCTAAACATTTGATCTCCTTTACAATCCTAACATTGAATAGGTGGTTTCCTTGTCCTTTGACCCCCTTTCTCAATCATTATTGGTTCTCTATAAGTTGGTTGTCCCTGAGGATTATTTTTGAAGAATGGTGGCTTAGTTCTGTTCTTCTCCTGATCCATCTTGAATTTATTCTTGTCTTTCCAAGCTTTTTGGAAAGTTGGCCTTGCTTTTTTCTGATCATATAGGCATTCAACTTGCCTTATGGTCTCCTCCAATGTTTTGGGATCATCATATTGTATTTTTTCACTGATGAATGATGGAAATCCACTCAAATACCTCTGAATATTAACTATCTCATCCTTGATGAAAGAAACATACTTCAATAGTTCTACAAACCTTCTTTTATATTCATCTATGGCCATACTCCCAAGCTTGAGTTCAAATAAATCTTTCAATTTCTTGTCATAGTATCTCTTAGTCCAATATTTCTTTTCAAATACTTCTTGAATTCCCTCCAAGTAACATTTTTCTCTTTAATGTGTTGCACCTTCACAATATGATCCCACCACATGGATTCCTTTCCCTTGAGTTGATAGATGGAAATTCTTCCTTCTGCATGAGAAGAATAATTATTCAATTGAAAATTATTTCTCATGCCCAACAACCATGTCTCTACATCTTCATCCTTCGTATGCTCACCATCAAATGTAGGAGGTTTGATTCTGTTCATTTCTCCTCGTAGTTCATCCACCCCAGGCCTCTTATGCTTTCTAACAGGGGATGGAATTGAGATGTTGTGTTCTCTCTTATTGGAATGCCTCGGGGAGTGATGATGATGTTTGCTAACACTTATGGTTCTTCTTTTCTCATCAGGATACCTGTGACTTCCCAATTTTCTTGAGCCACTCTCCTTATCTGATTTATTTTCTATTCGGATCAATCTTTGCATTAAATTCATGTTGAAGTCCTCCTGCTACTCCTTGGCTCTCATAATCCTTTCATTATCCTCTTTATGGATTTGGACATCCTTCTGTAAATGTTTAATGGTCTCTTCCATATTCATGTTTTCATCCCTTCCTTATCCATTTCCATTGGAGTGTGTTCCTTCAATGCTCATATGGACATCCATCCCTCTAATATCATCTTCCTGGATGTAGGCCCCCTATGAATATTCCATTCCTCTACAATCTATGTTGATTCTGATATGATATAGTTGTTGTTAACTCTACAAAATGTGCATCTGACAAAACTTTGTCAAGCTAATTGTTTCAACAATTTCATGAAAATATGAACCATTCTGGTTCAATAATATATCAGATTTATTTCTTCTGATTTTCTAAAAATTGAATGCCCAGATCAAATTTCTAGGTGAATATTATATTTTGTTGTCCAAGACCTTTCCAATGCCTACTTCTTGTTGGACATATTGTCATTGATGTCAACATTTGATGTGATGATCTATTGTTAATGATGAACTACCAAAGATGAGAGGGAAGATGTCTTACCACAATAGGTGATCACTCTGGAGGAAAATGGAGCTGCATCTATTCAAAACTGCCGAAGTCCCGAAGCGGACATAAGTCGTTTGATCTGAAATATCACCTCGAGAGTATTCCCAACCATTGATCATACTACAGTGAAAGTTGAGGCTTGAGAATTCTAAATCCCAGAGATGTGAAAGGATCTCGACAGTTGATTGAGAAAGGGACATGCATCAACTAATTGACAGCTCTAGAAGATTGACATATGGAGGATAGAAGGGGTTGAGATTTGGAATATCCAAAGTCTGAAGACCAGAAGGATATATCGACCGTCGATCTGATGTCAGGTGTACACTCAAGAGTTGATCAAAATACAGTGGAAGGATAGTGTAAGCATAATAGCCAAAATCCCAAAGTAAATGGTGGCCATCCATAGCATTGCTTGATTAAGTCCTGGCCGTTGGATTAATAAATGAAGTATAGGTCCAAGGATCGTACATGACCATCGATATGGTTCTGTGATATAAATGTGAACTTCCCGATCTGTTTGGCGATATCGTATTTGGGAGATTTGAAAGGTTGGAAGTCACGAAGACTTGAAGGGCGAAGTCCCGAAGTTCTGTTAGTCATCCATCTTATCAGAAGATTGGATCGTGACCATTGATGTGATAATCACTCAAGCACTCGTCTCGCCTCTCATGAGGTCACCACCATTGGTCATATGATAAAGATATTTAAAAGGGAGAATGTAATGCATCGCTTAAATTGATAAGCCCTTGGTTCTACGATCATATGAACATGGTTTGAAGAAAGCATTGATTTCTTTTATCACAGAGACAAAGGAAATTGATCCATGACTATGATTGATTTATGAAAATAAAAGGGGATGCCGAGTTTAATGTTGAAGAACTAGAATGATGATAACTAGTGGTCCCAAAAGTCATTTTAAAAAAACCAAGTTAGTTATAACTTGTTGCACAAGTCGAATCATTAACTTAAACAAGTTTTAAGCATAAGAAAGTATAAATACAACCATGATTGGTTCACTTGGATGGGTGTGTTTGGTGCAAGAAGTAGACGGGCTTGTGGAAAAGAGAGGCTCGCTGAGAAATAGTGTCTTGCGGAAAAAATGAAGGGGATACAAACCTAAGGTCCATGTGAATATCAGAGAGAAGAATAAGATAAAGAAAGCATGAATATCATAGGAAAGACAAAGTGAAGAAGGCACGGATATTAGAGGAAAAATAATCTGAAGAAGACGTGAATTTAAGATAGAGGATGAAGTGTTATGATGAGCGTCTATTATATACCTATGATCATGAAACATAATTGATTCATTAATGAATTAATGCTACTAGAGTTGGTTGAACTCTAGTTGGATAGACTATGTTCTATTAGGAAGCTGGGTCTTTCTTGAGAGTTGGTGCTCTCCGAGGAGTTGGTGCTCCTTACTTCAGTTGGTGCTGATACATAATAGTTGTTGCTGGGAAAATTCATATTACTATATTCATATCAATTATACAAAATCTTACACAAACATCTAGTGTCTCTTGTGTCCATTGTGATTATGATTTAAATGTTCTTAATCTGTTCAAGTATGTTTTATCTACTAACTTGTAAGAAGAAGAAAAGTTAGAAATTTCTACACACTAATTCACCCCCCCCCTCTTAGTGTGGGTGGTGTGTTCAATAATTGGTATCAGAGCAGGTTCCTTCAAAACACAGTTTAACCACTGGAAGGTAGATCCTGAAGAAACGGGTGGATAGATGGTTCTCTCCACAATTGAAGCTCCCTTATTTGATGGAACAGATTATTCTTCATGGAGAGAAAATATGAAACAATATTTGAAGTCAAGAGGATCTGAAGTTTGGAATTCAGTGGTAAGAAAGCCCTGGGATTTAACTACATCAAAGAATCTATCAAGGATTATAGTCCAAAGAAGAGCAAGGAAGAAAAATGAAGTGGCATTGAAGATTCTTCTCAATGGATTATCATATACAGTCAAGACAAGCATAGGACTATCCACATCCGCCAAGGACTTATGGATGAAGTTAGAAAAGATGTATCAAATCAAAATTAAAGACACAGAAGACATTCCTATCAAGGATTGAGATGAAGAATCAACCATCAATAAAGGTACAAACTCTCCACAATATTTTGATTGCAATAATGTTGATATTGAATCCTCCCTTGCAAGTAAAGAAGAAGACTCATATACAATAAAAGAATGTTCTGTTAGCATTTATCTCATGTAAGAAGTAGAACAAGAACTATCAAATGCCAAACAAAAGGTTGATTGGATTCTCTGTGTATACTGCTATGACCATAATGAATTAGACTATAGCTATGTTCATGATTACACTAAAGAATTTCTTGAAAAGAGTCAAAAGCATGTCTTGGAAATAAAGGAAATGCTCAAGGACAATGAAAAGATAATATATGAGAAGGAGAATCAATTAGAATAGAAAGAAGAAGAGATCGAGAAGCCGAAGAAAGAAATCAGTCAAGTAAAAGAAATGAAGAAGGAAGATGATGAGCTTAGCAATCAAAGGCATATCCTGGAAATGAAAGAAAAGATCAAAGACAATGAAGAAATCAAATATGAGAAAAAGATTTAGTTAGAAAATTTACTCTTGAGGAAGACTTCCCAACAACCAGCTTGACTAGTAATTAAATTTCCTGGGTGAGAAGACTATTATGGGTCTGAGCAATGTATATCCAGTAGTGTACTGGTCTGGAAAGGTCATCTCAACCATCACTGGTTCCCATTACCATCCCCTCTCATGCATCATGATCCATACTAGCCACCCTCTTTCAACAATTATGCCACAATTTTCCATTTTTATTTAATAACAGAAATATATATACACACACACACACACACACACACACACACACATACACACACACACACACACACATATATACACACACACACAATACCTTTAATAACAAGGTTCATTTTCTTTTCCAAAATTCCCATGATGGGTGTATCCAAAGTATTTTATCCAAATATACTTATATTTACAAGTTGGGGGAAACAAGGGTATTACAATTGATGTGGAAGATCTTGGTCATATCCTTCTCTTCCTAGAGATGAAGGCTACGTTGATTCACCTCCTTCTACAAAGATGTGCCAATAATATTTTCATCGACATCCGAGCTACTTTCAACCCGATTGCTTGAATCTTTGGCTATAAGGTTATTTTTCTTTCCATCCTTCTTGTGATTCTTTGAGTTCAACTCTCGATGTATTTTCCAACATCTTTCCTTGGTGTGGCCATCAATGTTGCAATTATTGCAATGGTTGTTGGGATCTTTACTCTATTGTGTAGGGGTTGTTGTCTTCTTATATTTTCTCCCTTTCCACTTCTTCTTCCCCTCCTTAGAAGCTTCATGGTTCTATTTCTTCTTCAAACCACTTGGATGCCCCTTCTTTTGGCCTATATTTTACAGGTACTATGCCTGTACACAAGCCTCATCCATTGTCCTTGGCTTGAAAAGCATCACCTACTTTCGTAGATGACTGTGTAAATCCCCTAGATACTTGAGGAGTACATCTAGGTTCTTGGGAGAGATACCCAAAATGATGGTCATCTTTTTGAACTCAGTGGTTTACTCCTGTACACTCTACTCATACTTCTTCCTGAATTAGTGCCACTAGATCCATTGGTCCTCTACATAACTTATAGGGTAGAATTGGGACCTGATGAGGGTTTTAAAGTCCTCCCATCTAGTTACTATTCAATCACCCTCCAGTCTATGTGTATCTGTGTGGATTTCCCACCAGGTTAAAGCATGGCCCTCTAAATTCAATCTAGCAAATGAAATCTTTTCCTCTTCCTCTATATGGTGAATGCTAAAATAAACTTCTATTTGTTGCAACCAATGATTCAAATTTAATGCATCGATCTCACCTTAATATGGTTTTATCTCCACTTTTGCTTCCATATTGAATAAAGATTCTGAAGGACTCATGACACTCGAACTCGGCTACTCTTTTTTTGATTCTTTGTGTGACCCCTTTCCTGAGTCTTCCTAATCTTTTGATTTCTCCTCTGATCTATTCTTTGATTTAGATCCTCCATGAGGAGGTTCATATTACAACTAATGTCAACAACTTGTGCTTCTAATGACTCAAATATCTCTTCTGGTAGATCTCAAGGGTTATTATGAACATACTTGTCCGTCATGGATAGGGTTTCTGCGACTTCTCTTTAAGCCAATTCCTTAATCCTACAACTTCCCACAAATACCCAAAAGAAAAACCTACTCTTATACCTATATTATTTGTAAATTGTCATGGATATTGCACTGGAACAATTCATCACAACATATCTAATAAAAAAATACTAAAATCTGTACTACGATAGTTTTTTTTCCTTCAGATCTCAGAATACTTCGTTATTGATTTTTCTGCTTGTGCATGAAATCGATAAAATGGGGAAAATAGAGAACAATAAAATAAAATCACACCATCCACAGATAAACATAAGATATGTCCCGAGAAACCCAATACAAGAGAAAACCCAGCTAGAAGGTGAGGTTTCTCTGCTCTCTTTTCTCTAGTATAGAAATGATGCAAGTACAAAGAAAGGGGCACTCTCTGTGGAGTGGCCTTTGAGTTGTGGCCTGTATGGCTACTACATAATCTCTCCTCCTCTGTTATGCTCACAAAATCCCACTCTTAGATGTTCTTCTCAGCTTTGGAACAAGATACAATGCGAAATAATGGACCCCTTCTTCTCCTAGTGGCCCAGTTTTTAACATAGCCTGATAGCCATATATGGATAGGTTTTTGACTTCTTCAACCTTCAATTGTGATAAGGTTTTGGAAATTCTAGAATGTTCTTATAAAATCCACTATGTGCCTAGCCCCACATGTCTAAGTAATAGAGGATGATGTGGCATCCACTCACACCATGGTGATCAATATGGTAAGTCAACTTGCAGGAGGCATAACTTTCTCATATGAACTTCGATTGACGAACGATCTACGTCGTTGGAAAGGCATCGACGTGTAGAGTTTGGAATATTCCTTCATAATAAGGTTTAGACAAAAAAAAAAGTCGTTTGATGTCTCAAAATGGCTCTAGAATATTTCTGACTTTGTTTTGGACACAAATACACAAATTTGGACCAACCGCCAAAATAGCCCTACAAGTTGATTTCTCTAATTTTTCCACCCAAAAAGTAGTGACATAGATGAAAAATAATATAATGATCCAATTTGGATCAATGACCCAACTGCTTGAAGATTTAAAATCATTCTAATTAATGGGGGTGAGTATAAGAAAGACCTAACCTAGAGATAATTTTAAGTTATAAAACTTTTGGTAACTAGGTAAAAATTTTGGCATAACAAAGTCCAAAGTTGATGTCCAACAAACAACTAACAATACTCTAGTATGCCAGATATTTAGTATTCCGAAGAAAAAAGGTCTCACCCTAAACATGTTTTCTATTACCCAATTAGTTAATGTGCATAGTGTTAAAGATCAAGTTAAATTTCATTCCTTAGCAATTAATCACTATATCGAACATCAAAGAGGGAAAGAAACAACTCATGTGAAACTATAATAACAATTCAAACATAATCAAGATACATGATGACAAAGGACATATGAGCAAAAGAATCCTATAATCCTTTTCTATTCAAAAAAAAAAGATGAGTATGTTTAGGCCTTACACCTTACACACGAGTAGAGAACAACAATCTCATAGTCGAATTACAAATCCATAGCACAAAAATAATAAACTAACAACTGAGCTAGTGAACTATAAACCTAACCAGGAAAATGAACCTTTTTTAGATACTTAATGTCTATATATCACTTTCCTGACTATAAAAGATTCCAAAAAAATCTAAAATCTAAACGTTGCAACTCACTTATAAATACTCGATGCCTATATATCACTTTCTTGACTATAAAAGATTTCAAAAAAAATCTAAAATATCAACATTGCAACTCACTTATACAAAATAGGACTCTAAGCCTTAGGGAAAATGCACAAAAGGCCTTGGCTCTATGGGAATTCGCAAGCCTTCTCTCCATAGATTCAAGTCCTCTAACAAAAAGTGACCTCAAAAATATACTTAAAAAAACTCTTGCATGAAAGTATTAACTATCAAAAAGAAGAGATTCTTTTACGTGAATAGATGTACCTTACTAAAATAAAATAATGACACTTGGCATAATAAATTTAAAATAAAATAATGACACTTGGCATAATAAATTCCAATGCATTTTATAAGATACCTTTAAAATTCCAAAAATAATACTCAATGGTCAACCATATGACTATGGGACACTATACTTCAAATTAATCTTTTTTTTCCATCTACGTGTATTCTTTCCATTCACATGTCATTCCAACTCGATGATGATGATGATGATGATGATGATGATGATGATGATGATACGATGATGATGATGATGATGATGATGATGATGATGATGATGTGATGATGATGATGATGATGATGATGACAAGATGATGATGATGATGATGAAGAATAATAGCCAAATAGGCCATTAAAGAAGAAGACCTCGATCAAATTTATTCATCGTAATCCCATGAGAGTAAGGATTACCAGATTCTTTAGAGTTTTGTTTCGGTGCTCTAAAATCATTACATAGCTTTCCAAGATCACCATACTTTGTTGAGTTAAGAGGTTAGAAGGTTGGTAGTGGATAAATATTTTGAAATGAGATAATATGGGTATAGGCTAGACAAATCTAAGAGAGTGTTTTTCATTCTCCACATTCTTAGGTAACACAAAGGTGACACACTCCTTCATCCCATAGTGTTTTAGGAACTGACCAACACCCGGCTTCACTATAGAGTTTATGAGAATTTATTCTTATCTTAGCAATGCATTTTTTTCTTACACTTGACAAAACAGACAGATAATTTTGATCTTCTCTAGATTAGGTTGATTACATCTTTATAACATCTAATTCTTTTTATTTCCCTCTAACTCTTTATCACACCACTTTTCCTCCTTAAATTTTGATTTGACATTTTTTTAATAGTATACGATCTACAAAACGGTTTCTTCCATGATTCCCAATAGTTTAGCCAAGACTGCTGCCTTTATGCCATCCTCGCTTTGAGTCTATGGTGGTTATGACTTGATTTTGAAGCAATTTTAGGTAGCCTCTTGTCTTCCATGTTGTTTAACTTGTTCTTATACATTAGGTATCTAGTCATAGCCATGCTCTCAATATGGGAGAGGCTTGTTTCTAAGAGGAGGATGGAATAGGGCATATTTCCTTTAATTTTGAGATTATAGGTTATAAAATTCTTTTGTATTTGCTCTATCTTTCTCCAAGATTCACGAGAGATATTACAACCCTAGAGTTCACATCCATAAAGAATAACAGGTGTAACAAGAATCTCAAAGAGGAGTTTCTTCTTATCCCAACTCCAAAAATCAGTTGATTTACAATTATTTTCAAACCCATAATAAGCTTTCCATCCCCAATAATCCTTTTCTCAATACTATAATACATAAACTAATATATTAAAAATATAATATATAATTTTAATTATTTAATCGTTATCTACCTATCTACTTAATGTAATCAATTATGCAAGTCTACCTATCTACCTAGTGTAATCAATTATGCAAGTCTACCTATCTACCTAGTCTACCTATCTACCTAGTGTAATCAATTATGCAAGTCTACCTATCTACCTAGTGTAATCAATTATACAAGCACCTAACAATATAAAACTTCTTAAATCCATATTCTCATATGAAAGTACGTACTTTGAAAAAGAACTTTGAACACAATTTCAAAATATGGTTTTCTTTAAGTGTATAATTTATATTAATTTTTTAATTTATTTAACGATTAAAAAAATTGAAAATTTATTGCTATTAATTTTTTAATTTATTTAACGATAAAAAAAAGATTGGAAATTTAGGATGTGATGACTCACGGCCATGTGCTCCTTAAAATTTCTTAATAGCTTCATGAAACTTAGGTTACACTCCCGTTCCTTTACCACCTATGATTTTTTCAATTTCTAACTAAGGTCAACTAATTTTGAGGTTAAAGATGGACAGCAAGTTTCTTGATGTGTTCCCATTGTGAGGTGTTCTAGCTTCTAAAAACTTAGACAAATGATCTTTATGTTCAAACTTGAAAAATATTTTCTCAGTTTTATATTTGAAGCACATGGAATCTTATTTTAACATGAATGTGGTTGATGTTGCAAATTTTATAATGCTTGTGCTTTGCATAGGGCCAAATGAATGATATCATATGTAACTCTCAATCTTATAAAAAAAAATTTGATTGGTGGATGAGAGAGAGTATTGTTTAGTTGAAATTTACATAGAAAATGGGTTAAAAACCCACTAAAATGTTTTCTTGGTTTTGAGATTTTCATTGTTCTATCTTTTATGTATGAGGCACGGATTACATGTTATTAGAAGCAATGCATAGGGAATCAATGACTAGCTATGCAATATTTTTTTGATGTTCTTTTAATATACTTTTAAAATCAAAACAAGAAACTTGACATCTTAATGTGAATTTTTTAATGTTATGTTTTTATATTTTTAGAGGTCAAAATTGAATGTTGTCCGTTCCATGATGTTCGATGACCTTAAAAAACATATCTAAGTCAATCCTTGCCTTTAGATAGGCCATTATGCATGTATGCCTAGTTTAGCTTAAAGTGGGTCCCACCACATTTTCATATTTATGTAGCCCTAAATTGGATTTTGTCAACTCTAATATGATCAGTGACCTTAGAAACCCTATCTAAGCCATTCATGGTACTTGAATTCCTTATTTGACTTGACTTGAAAACACAATTTCACCCTAGGTGGGCCCCATAAACAAAAACAACTTGTCATACTTTTGCAACTCTCAATTGGGGTTTGTCAGCTCCTACATGATTAATGACCCCAATAAATATGTTTTATCTACTTCTTGCATTCAAATATATCATTTAACTAGTTTGCAAACTTTGTCCTAAGGCAAGCCCCATGGGAAAAAGGGCTAGTTTTATGTAGTGAGTTTTTTTAAGCAACAACATCAGCTCCATCTATGGGATGGATCATCCTTGCGATTGTGAAGAACTAGACTCTAGATTGAATAGACCAATGTCTCCTTAATCCATTAGGCTATGGAGTCAAAATTGAGCTATGGTTTAATACTCCATACTTTGAGCTAAAATAATAAATAATAAATAATTGGTCTTTAAATAATAAATAGAATAATAATTATAGTAAAAATGATGATAATAAATAATAACATGATAATAAAACAACTAACAAATTATAAAAGAAGAATTTAAGGTAAAAAAAATGGAAATTACTAAAAATGGATCGACGAAAAAGTTAAAACAAGAAAAGGTTAACAACTGCATGATTAATTACTTGATGATAAGTGGAACCTATGCATTGAGCTTCGTGCATAGATGGACATGAAGAATTCTATTTAATGAATGTGGAAAAGGGAGTGAAGGATCTTTTGCTTAGGCAAACTTCATAAGAAATTATTAGAAGATGGCATGGGTACTTGATTGAAGGCTTGAGGGCTCTCAATTGTATTGACTAAGATATTGGTTAGGAGGAGAGTGATCCCCTTGACATGGTTTTGGTTGGTGACTATGACTCGTCTAGAGTTGATAGCCGGAGCTCAATGACTCTTTTTTTACCCACATTGTAAGTCAATTCTCCTTGAATATTTCACATATGACTCTCATAACTTATTATGTCATATTGATTATGAAACTAGAAATAAGAGCGTTATTTAGTGTGCTTAATTTATGTGTATTAATTTTTTTACTGAAATTTAGTTGCATGTAACCAACTATGAGAATCCATCTTCATTTGATAATATTACTTTGTTATCACATGTTATGAAGAAATTTAGTAGATCTCTTGTTGATGCTATTGAAAAACATAGGTGAACAAACTTTAACGCTAAAAATTAACATCTAACTAGAAAAAAAATGATAAAAGCTATTTGATAATGTTACTTTTTTATCACATGTTATGAAGAAATTTAGTAGATCTCCTGGTGATGTTATTGAAAAACATAGGTGAACAAACTTTAACACTAAAAATTAACATCTAACTAGAAAAAAAATGATAAAACTACTTGCAAAAATTGTCCAAAAGTTCTTGGTGGGATAGTATTTTGAAAAGGTATATTGATGAATCGATGAATCCCCGACATTTCTTCTAAGGAAAGAGAAAAAAAATATCAATAATATTATAGAAGATTGCTAAATAATAACATTAGATGTTGTTATTGTCTAAAATATTGTAGAATTGTTTTATATTAACATTGTCTATTACAAAATTATAACCTAAATTTCAATATTTTCTTTAGTGATTTTATTAAATATTTTGGAATTATAACGTTGAATCATGTAATCATGTAGTGTCCTCATCTATTGAAAAATTATGACCTAGAATTCAGTGTTTACATCTATTGAAGAATTATGACCTATAATTTTGTGTTTACATGGACAATTATCCAATTATTGCTCAAATTTTTAGATTTTTACAAAATTTTGGAAACATAATTTAAATTTGAATGTTTTTTCACAAAATTTCAGTATTTTCATCGACCAAGAATAAACACCTTAAAATAATAATTTATATTATTATAGAATCATTAAAAAAGACTAAGGCAGATTCAGAACCGGTTATGTTAAGTTAATTTTCAATAATATTATTAAAAATTAAATAGTTGTAATACAAATTTCAATAATATATTAAAGATTTTACCATTACAAAGAATTTTAAAATAAAACCTTGTAAATGGGTTCGTATTTATTAAATGAGGATAGCATCGTTTACATACTTTACAAAGTCCAATTCCCTAGGTAACTCACATAATATTTTTATTTCAAATC
>SNQJ01S0093209.1:97985-114737 GCA_010110895.2 Picea sitchensis
ATATATATGAACCGACTATATCCATACAAATATAAGCATGCATCCACCATTTTTGATCAAAACACCAGGCAAACACTTCTATACAGAACCCATTTATGAGTGTACAACCATGAGAATGCATTCCAGGAATATTCAATTTAAGATACAAGACATAAATACTTATCATAAAACACCAGGTGTAACGCAACTGCTGAGAGGGGTGCTCATTTCCACCCAACCGTAGGCTCAGCGACTCCCAACGAATTTACCACTAGCCACCCTCGAGCTAGACCACGAGGCTCTGAGACTTAGTCTCCTACTTCTCGCTCGTCGGAAGTCAAGGATGAAGGTTACTCTCCTCCTCTGCTCAAGACCCGCTGTATTTTCCAGAGTTTCTATGGTTCTCCTCTTGCGATTCCTGTTGTGCGCTCCCTTTCCCACACTTCCTTTCTTGCTTTGTCCTGCAAGGTCTCGTGTGGCGTGAATTCCCCCATAGTGGTCAGGTCTGAGAGTTTCTATGGACGGGTGGTTCAGCCCCCCATCCCCTCATTAACTCATGAGGAGCCTCCCCACCTACCATCCTGGCAAGTAATTCATTCTAGGGCCAAAGAGAAGCTTTGGTCTTTGAGCCAGTAAAGACCAATACGGTATTGGTTAAGTGGAAGTTAACGCCACCATTCTAGGTGCCTTCCACCACCTTTCATCAGCCATCGTGGTCTCTTTTTTAGCACATCCCCCTCCCAACAATCATGAAACATATATTCACACATTATTTACATTCATCGACCCTTTTATACAAGGTCCGTCAATTCACACATTCACATCTTGGAGTTTTCCATAGTTCTTGGCCAATATAGTTATTTTTACAGACTGGGGGAAACAGGGTGTTACAACAAGGATATATTTTTATAGTGTTGATTAAAAAATGAACGAAAATAGGGATTTTTCATCACAGCTATGACACACATAAATTGTATATACAATGTAGAACTTGAAAGTAAAATGAAGAAAGGTTGATGCAAACTTAAAAATTGTGTCAACCAATTTGTGTACTTTAAAATAAAAATAGGGTTTATGGTTTACATGATGAATTGATGATGGAAAAAAGTGGGTTTGTGAGTCAAATTTGAGTCCAGAAACCCTCCCATATCATTAAGGCATGCAAATATTCTGTGCATGTCAAATTTCAGTGCACAAATAAACAGTTTGAAAAATTTCCAACGTTGGCCCCATTCACAGGTCATTGTTGCCCATGTCTAGTCCTAGTACAATGTCTTTTCGTTGTTCCTTTTAAAATTCATTTGAGACACATGTTCTCCCATCTATTAATACAAGGACATGTAATAACGTCTATAAACGAGTACTAGTTGATATAAATTTCAAAAGCTTCATCAGTTATTTCTTGTCTTTGTTTTTTTCTCTCATCTAAGTACTTGTTTTCTCCAAAAATTAAAGACTATTAGTATGGAATAATTATTTAAATATGAAATTCCCTCTATCTCCTTATTCTTGCCACTAAATGCATGGGCCTACTTGTCATGATGTTAGTTTTGTACAACATAGGTGATGAAAATAAAGAGCAAAACCATGACGATGGGTATATTTTTGGGTGTTCCATGCACAAAATTAATCCGAGAAAGTTCAAACAAAATGAGGTTGAGATCAGATATATAGAGTGGGTGTGTGATTCATATTTGAGTTTGGAAACGCATGTTCTTCTTGCCACATAACTCATGGGCCAAAGTCCCATGTTTTCAAATAGTTTCAACGGACATTCTATAGAAATGACAAACACGTTCATCGAAACTTCATTGATGAAATACTATGACAACAATGATGACATCTACGATCATGATGGTATAAAAATGAATGAGATTCTCTTGGTTTCAAGAATAATTTATCCTCTATTGAACAAGGCCAACCACGTGAAGTTGGAAGCTCATACGGTCCCTCCCCTCCCCCTCACATCACTCTCAATTCCCCAATACCAAATCTATAAAATAGAAAATAATTGAAAGAAACATAGTAATATTCATGTATAGAAACTACCAAAACAAAAATTAATGAAGGTAAATGAAATTATGTGTTTGTAAATGATATTTTTATCTTACCATGACATACTCTAGTATATTGGTGAATATTTTTCAGGTTTCACATAATAATTAAACAACATGTAACATACAATATAGAAATGTCGCATAAAACTTGAAAACATGTAATTAACCCATGACATAAGAAAATTATTTTAAGAGAATAATTCATACAAATTAAAATATATAGTCACATACTTGATCCAACTCAACATATATATAATCCTTATTTTGTATCTTCTCCTTCATTTAACTCAACATCTGTATCATCATCTGGTTTAGAAATGGTGTTGAAAGGATTGGTGATATCATCATCGTCATCAATGTCATTTTCAACCATATTTTCATCAACATCATCATCAAGAACTACATTGTCTCCTACGGATGGATCATGATCTTCTTTGTCTTCTTCTTTTGTTGACCCTGCATGATCTTCCAGCTTTGTATGATCTAGCGAATCATATTGTTATTCAATATAATCTTCTTCTTGTACATGAGTAAACTTAACTGGCCTTCCTCTTGGATCATATCTAACAAAAAATGACCAATCCCTCTCACCTGGAACATTTGAGTAGAAGACTTGTTCACATTGGTTTGGAAAAACATAGCGATCATGCCCTCTTTCAAACACCATTGTTTTAATCGTCGAAAATCCGTTGGCATGTTGAATAACAATTGTTTCCTCATCGCATTCATGCATTTGTAACCTATACCATTTGACATAAAATAGAACTAATTTGAAGGAATTAAAGTCACACTCAAGTATATCATTCAAATACCCATATTATCTATTTTCATATTCTCGGGGATGTATGTCACTCCTAGAGGAAACATTAGTTACTTGGAATACTGAAGTTATCCCACTATCAAAAAATTTCCTGGTTTCATCCAACTCTTTGATGCGAAATTTATGACCATTGCACCACATAGCGTTGTGGTGTTTCAACTACAATATGCCAAATATGTAAAAGATGCATCGTTAATTAATAAATTAACATATTTATATAACTTGGAAAGTATATAAAAAAATACATTACACATGTAGTCACATCAATATAATATAAAATAACTGAATAAAATCAGTGAATTTGCTTTCCTGTCCATCTTTCAAACCATATGCTAAATCAATTTCCCTTTTCGTAACATTGGCATCTCCATTACGACAAGATTCTCTAACCAATTCAAACAGTTGTTTCCATGATAACCTACCACCATGATGTTGTTTACATATTTCAATCCATACATTCATCCAGTCAATATTGTTTGCAATGTATAAATGCAACGCATCCCAATCTTGAGAAACTAAATCAAAAAATCATAATTCACCAATATTAAATATTAGTTATAACCATGGTAAATATTAATAATTGATGAAATAACATATATTAATATATTAATGAGTATGATCATATACACAAAAAACAACAAAAAATTACATGTTAATATAAATCTCCACAAATTATTAATATATTGCCTCTCATTTTTTTTTTTCTTTCTACCTTTTTTTTTTTTTTTTTTTTTTTTTTGAAGGTGTTTTTTTTTTATTGAGTTCACATCCCAAATTTGATCCACTTCATGCATAGCTGGCACTGCTAATTCAGGAAGATACTGACTATGTATACACCATGGATGATGATATACCATATATCCCTCCCACATACAACTCTCAGGACGTCCTCTTTGTCTAACCAAATCCTTCAATGATTTCAGTGCCTCTCCACTATCCACATTGACCTTTTGTGTACAGGTCCACACATTTCAATCTCCTCAACTTGGTGTATGAGGTAGTGTTCTTATGCATTGAAAAATGTTGGAGGTATATATTGTTGCATTTGACAGATTAGTCGGTGAATTTCTCTCTTCCAATGCTTTATATCATATTCATGGATTTCTTTCAATGGAAACTATATACATGAGATCATGACACAAAGAAAATAACATGTTTCAACATAACATAATATATATTAAATTACAAGTAAAACACATGTCAATAAGTACAACAAATTGAAGGAAAATTTTGAATATAAATCACAATACTTACCTCATGTATTTGCCAAGATCATATATAACTTGTTTGATATTTTTGTCAAATTCATTTGGGAGAGAGATAGAGGAGAGAACATACTGTAACAAAAATGAATGTCGTTATTTGTTTCGACCAAAGTTGACAAAAATAAATAAATTAAAATATGTATAAATCCAATATATAAATATGTATACCAAAATTATTACCTTAATGAAGGTTATGCCAATCATGTCAACTTTTACATAAATTCACTTTATTAGGATATTATTTATGTTTGAAAAAAAACCATTGGGAAATTTAATTCTTTGAATGACCTATTTTACATCATTGCTTTGTTGCTCTGTTAATAACCATGGAAGGTTATTTCAGTCTCAGCGCTATTTTATCGGATCACACTTTGCATTTCATTATTGGCTTCTTGAATGTCGGTGCAAATTTTGACAATTTTTCTTTATCCTCCTACCATCTATGATTCACCATAACATTTATGTCACATTCTTCCCTGATATGCATTGTATCAAACAAATGACCTATTTTTAGCCCCTCATAGTAAGGAAACCTCATTAATTGAGTGGGATAACATTTCATTCCCTGTGGAAGACCATTAAGACCTTCATGATGGGGCCTTCATGGAAAGCATAAAATAAATAACAACAATAATTATCAAATAAGGTACAATAAATTCAATGATTAAAATAAAAATTCAAAACATTACATATACGATACATAAATAAATTATGTATTGCTTAATTTCTATTATATTCAACCTCCATGGGTGAGGTGTCATTCTTAGATGGTTTTAAACCAATATCTTCTTTCCCATTGAAAATATGTTTTGTAGTGCCTATACCTATGGTTCTTATGGAGGAGGTGCCTATAATCATCAAAACTTCCACCTTTCCTAAGATTTTTGAATGATTATACTTCATTTTAGGACCACAAAATAGACATACAATTACCCTTTGTTTGAAGACACACCCAATAGATGGATTAATGTCAATTGCTCGATGAGATTATTTAAAGAAATTAAACATGAATGATATCTTTAAAAAATTATACAGTATTAAATAGAAATAGAATTCTACATACCACAAAAATGGGTTAGTCCAGGTGGGGAATCATGAATTGTCCATGAAATTATTCCATGGAAATTTGAATTTCTTCTCCTCGATTGGTTTACAGATGTCATTCATAGTGATGGCATCCCATAGCATAATTATCTAGATGGGTGGAGGCTTTCGATATATACATTCATATCTTTGCTTGGTACTTACCTAATTGTTTGAAGTGCACATAATTACTACCATGATATTTAAATATATAGAGTAAATAAATAAACAAAGATATTATGAAAAACCAAAGAAACAAATGAAAATGTTACATTCAAAATTAAGAAATGCAAACAAATGCTTGGACAATCATTGTCAACATTATGTGCTCCTCTTTATTGTTGACCAAGGAGGATGTTATTGTTGATAACAAGAATAGGCCAAATGAGGTAAAATAGACCTAAGCTCTTAGAGATGGATTAACACCAGCTGTCGGTGCCAATGAAACCCTAACATTACAAGGTTCATCTTGAAATCTTCCCATTTTTCCTCCAATTCCCCTAAATGCATAACCATCGATGAGTGAAGAAAACCATCTCCACTTCTGTTATGTGCATGGTAATCCATAAATTGTGCTATTCTCTCACGAACAGATTCTTTCCCTTTTTGAATAATTCTTTCCTTTTTTGAACAATCATTTTATAGCGATGGAATTATTGGAATATGACGAAAAACCTTTCAAGACACCCTTTTTATTACTTGATCGATTCGATATCTAAATGATAAGACGGTACAGGCATTCTTTTTTTTTGGGCTTGTGTTGTCAATAATACATATGATCATTAGGTTGTACGTCCTATAGTTTGATAATCCATTCCAATGTCTTTCATAATGGCGTACAAAATGTCGAAATGTGAGGGTAAAATATTTGACGATGGTAACAAAATTCACCTAACAACCCTACAACATATAACAAATAACTAGTTAATGTAATGAATATTAATCATAAAATTGCATTCTTATTTTACACATTAACTAACACTAAAAATAGAAAAACGTGGACATTTATGTATATGAGATGAAACATATTACACCCTTAGGATCTGTGTCATACAAGGTGGTACGACAAATGATTCATGACATTAATTTCACTAACAACAATGTAAAAGAGAGAACATTTTATCTTGAGCCTTCACAAATTCGTTTATTTTCCTTTTCTAATAGAGGTTAATCATAAATACCATCACCGTCCCCATCCTCATCCGGTTGAGAAACAAATCTTGGATCATTTGATTTATCCCATCATCTTCTTCCATGAGATCCTCATTTGCTTGATCATGTTCTCAGCTTGTACAGCTTGCATTATTTCTACTACTACTTGGTGCAATATTCTGCAGAAGTTAGAGCGCAACTCTAACTTTATAATTAAAGCAATCATGCAGAGTGGTGTGCAAATATTCCAAACATTATATGCTCTTTCTCTCTCTCTCATCCATGTGTGTCCCTCAAGACATGTCATTTCAAAATCTTTCTATCCTCTGAGACCTCAGAAATAATTTGTGTTATGGCCATGTGTTTTGTGTCAATGGTGTGATCATCAATGGGATCCTCAGGTGTCATCGTCATGTGATCCTTAACCAAAGGTCATCATGAGAGAAAATGAAGTCCATTGTGATGCATTCTTCTCTCTTGGGGCATTTTAAATTTGGTTTTGTCTCCAAAGGCTGAGTGACAAATTCAGGCTAGATTTATAAAAAAAATTGAAAAATTCAGCTCTTTATCTTCAATTTTGCAAAGAAAGGGTACTTTCGTTGCAAGTAGTTGTCACAATTTTTTTCAATATGCTTGGTAGTGAATAGATTGCTTACTCCAATCAAGGGAAGTAACAACAAGAAGCCTTGTTAGCTAGTGGTGATCCTTCTCTGCATGGGGAAGGTAACAGTGACAAGGGAATAGACAAGGGCAAGAGGGAAGAAATTAAAAATATAAAATAGAATGATCTCTTATAAGAAGATCCTAATCCAAACAAGGTTCATGCAAAAGATCAAACTAAGATTGAATCCAAGCCTCCTATGTTTCTTATATTTGTAGATGCCTATTCTTCATACACTTTAATTGACTCTTCATATCCATCTCATGTTCTTTATTTTTCTTCTTGAATTGAAGTTGCATCCCTTTTTTTTTTATCTTCATATTAGCACGATTCCATGATGGTTCATTGATTCATAATCCTTCATGCACACCTTATCCATCATGGATATTGTGTCACCTACCTAAGGGTTACCAATTTTCTTGAACTATGCTAAATCAATCTACTAGGACATACATGAGAAATTGTTAAGCTTTTCATCCTTGAGGATTTTTAGGTGTCAATGATATCTCATGTAGATGTTAATATCATTTCAAAACTTGATATTGGATATATGGGGAGTAGATGGAAAGGTTTAAATAATAATTGAATGGTTTCCTTTGATTTTAAAAGTGGACATGAGATAATACATAGATTTTATTGATAACATAATGTTGTTGGGTTTTAAGGTTATTCTCTAGAATGATCCTCCAAGGATCCTAGAATATTGCAAGGACAATATGCACTTCAACCCATAAGTTGGGTGTGGGGACTAGTATCTTTATGAAGAATACACTAAATTGAACATGTATGGTCTGGAGGGAATCCATTTTAGTTTTCCTATGTTAATGATTCCTTGTCTATTTTTTCTAAAATTATTAATAAATGTTTGGATTAAAAGGCTGCTTTGGTTGTTTGGAAAATATAATTCTAGACTATATAAATTTCACTAAGGATAATCCTAGGAGATATGAACCCCATCATATCATTCAAAAACCTATGGAAAAGGTTTCACATAAAAAATTTGAGTATCTTCGTGAAGGGAGGTCTGACACTCAAAAGTTGGACAATCTAGATTCATATTCTCAACGTTTAGCCATTTTAGATAGAGAGGCCTAGGAAAGGGGAAATAAAATAGAAGAGGTAACACCCTTAGGTGATCCAAGGGATATTATAGAATATTCCACTTTTAACAAAAATCAAGGATATCCTCATCTAGAACTTGCTCAAAATATGTCTATGCTTCTCACTAAAAAATGGTAATAGATTGGATAGGTCATACATTCCAGTTATCATAAGATTGATCCTTGGTGGGATATGAGGATAAATATATTGGATAGGTCATATATTTCAGTTATCATAAAACTTATCATTGGTGGAAGATGAGGATATACGTAGGGAGACAAAAAGAAACATGTGAGAGCATTCTTGAAGATGAGAATTTTGTGAAATGTTTTGATAAATTTCATGGGATTAAAGAAGATATTAATCATTATTTATATAATGTATGAAGTGAATGTTGGAGGTTCTCCATCTCTTCCCAAATATATAACAATTATTGAAGGTGTGGCTCAATCAATATAGAAAATAAGCATGCCAAGCCCCTTTATTGTCTCTAAGGATGAGAAAGAGGCCATTTTTGGGAAAAGGATTTGACACAACCCAAAATAATCTATATTCAAGGATAAAGGATATTGGTAAACATGGTTAAGTACCATGGAGGGTATTAAAAGAATAATACATACATTAGGTTCAAGGAATTGATGTTGACATGAAATCTCCTTCCTCTACATATGAAGACTTATCTTCTATTTTTCTTGGTTTTTACTTCTTCCAAGATTGAGGCTTCTAGATGTTAATGTAGTAGGAGGTCCATTAGAAAACTCAAGAGGGGATATAAATGGTGCTACTAGTGATAATAATAATGGTGTTTCTACTAGCGAGTAATAGTGTGAGTAATCAAAGGAGGATGATAGGAAATATGGGTTTGGCTCTAATAATGTCTCCAATAAAGGAAAGTAACAACAAGAAGCCTTGGTAGCTAGTGGTGATCCTTCCCTATATGGGCAAGGTATCAATGAAAAGGGAAGTGACAAGGACAAGAGGGAAGAAAATAAAAATAGAAAATAGAATGATCCCTTAGAAGAAGATCCTAATCCAAAGAAGGTTCATGTCAAAGATCAAACTAAGTTCAACTCCAAGCCTCCTATGGTTCCTATATTTTTAGATACCTAGTCTTCATACACTTTAATTAACTCTTCATATTGTCTATCTTCTTTATTCTTCTTTTCCAATTAAAGATACATTTCAATTGTTTTCCTCTTCTTTCTTTTTTTTTTTTTTTTTTTTTTTTTTTTTTTTTATGATAAAAAAAATCCAATATTTTTTTCTTTCACATCTATTAATATTTCTTTAGATAAAGGTAAATAAATCAATTCTCATTCACATACCATTATTTCCTAAATGACTATGCACACATTTCTTACTTTACATTCCACTCCATATACATATATACATTGCCTACATTATTCTTCAATTAGAGAAAATAGAGAATGAAAGAATGTGAGCTTATCCACTATGAATCAAGATGCTCAAGCTTCCACCAAATTATTGTATAACATTATTTATGAGAACAATTTTCTCTCCATATCTAGTCATATCTAGTCTCACTCCTGAGGTGGATAAAAAAATGTTAATTGATGATATCTAGTTTCACTCCTAAGGTGGATAAAAAAATGTACAATGTTAATTGATGATTTTGATGTAAAGCAAAGTAACTTTAAATTTCCACTATTAAACAGGAAGGTGGGTGATTTAGTGCCCATTCCCTTGGAGAGCCAGTAAAGAAACATAGCCTGCACAGAGATGCAACTACCACGAAGGCAGGAGGGAGGGGGTTAACCCTACTCATCCTTGAAATCAATGGTGAAAATGTCAACATCGAGTGCCTACAATATAATGTCCTCTGGAGAATGGCCTGGACTGAAACCCATGGATATAATTATATTTGTTTCCACCACTATTAGACCCATCGATATAATTGCATTTGTTAAGGTGGAAGGAAAAAATATATAATTGACTAACTTAGATCTACTCAAAATGAATCCCCTAAAGTTCAATGAGGGATGTTGAGTATCCTTAAAGGTTGTAATAAAAGAAAAGTAAAAAGAAATATATATATATATATATATATATATATATATATATATATATATATATATACTATATCAATTGGTTGAAGCATACACTACTCCTAATCCCAAAGTAGATTAGGATCTATGGGATACAAAAGGTAAATATATAAAACAACTTAAGAAAGGGTAAAATCCCAATTGAAAGAATTCAAAGTCCTACTCCAAAGTTGCAAGATGAGGCTACCAACTTGAAGGGAATTAAATATAACTTATAAAAGGCTACCAACTTGAAGGGAATTAAATATAACTTATAAAGATAATTAAATATAACTTATAAAGAGATTTGAGAGAATCTTATAATATAATTGCCTCCTCTAGTCCCGTGTACATAATAACAAGTTCCAATGAAGATGAGAGTTAGGTTGTGTAAGAGTTGAAGGTCTAGATATTAAAGGACTTCATTTTCGCTACGTTACATTTTTTATTAACGTTCTCTTATCTTTTCAAACAACAAGTCTTACTCTTCTTAAAGGACTTCGAATTTTTAAATGTAGGGCTTTCTATGTAGAAATATTTCTTAAATGTAGGTCCTTTCTATGTAGAAATATTTCTTAAATGTAGGTCTTTCTATGTTGAAAGAATTCTAATGTTGTTAAAAGAATGGTAATGTAATAAGTTTAAAATGAAAACATATAACTTTAAAGGTAACCATGAGCATATTTTCTTTTCTAAAATAAAATAGTAAAATAAATAAAAAGTATATTTAAAATTGTTCAAATATACATTGCCAAATTCATAAATTAGCATGAACAACAATTATCATCAAAATGTTATAACACATTTATTAATTTTTTTTTTTATAAGATATTTTTTGGTTTTAAAACTTTATTCATTTATGGTTATGATTAAGCCAGACATCAAATCGGTGTATGAGATCCCTTTGTTTGTGGGACAATGAATCTTCTTCGTTAAACGATTTGATTGGTAAAATCTATATACCCTACCCCCTCTAGATTTGAACTTGTGACATATGGATAAAACAAATAACATTAACATCAAGAAACCTAGTCTTTAATTTTCTTTTCTACAAGATCCAAATAAATTCTTCATTGATAATTAATGTACACTCAAAACTTCTTACTAACAAAAAAAATGCCACTCATAAATATATAAAAGAAGAATTCAACATACAACTCATGCAACTCATAAAAAAATAAGACATACTTTGAAACAACAATATAGTAACTTATCAAATACTATATTCTACAATTTTATTTTCTACAAAATCCAAATAAATTATTCATCAATTAACTCAAAACTTCTTCGTAACTTAAAATGCCTCTCGAAATTCAATATACAACTCATAAAAAATAAGGCATACAACTTACCAATCCAATTGTAATTATACTACTGTATTTTCTAATTTTCTTTTCTATAAAATCTAAATAAATTATTCATCAATAATTAATATAAACTCAAAAGTTCTTACTAAGCCAAAATACCACTAAGAAAATCAATATACAACTCATAAAAAATAAGGCACACTTCCAAATCACTACTAATAAAGAATAAAGAAGAAGACACACTTACAAAGCACTACTAATATAGTAACTTACTAATCTCAAGGTAAAGCCCTCGTAATTAATTGAATTCAAACCTTATTACGTGTTTAACATGCTCATTTAGTCACATTCCATGTAAGTTGCATAGATACTTTCACTGCCAAAAATAAAATGTGTCTTCATTCAAGGTAAAGAATGTACCATTGTTCTTTGTTTTTTAATATGTGTCTTCATTCAATATAAAGAATGTACCATTATTCTTTGTTTTTTAATATGTGTCTTCATTTAGTATAAAGAATGTACCATTGTTCATTGTTCTTTGTTTTTTAATATTTCATTTATAAAAGAGTGACAAATTGAAATTAGAAATAAAAACATTAGTTTTCCATAATCTTATTAATAAAACCATTATAACATCACTTTCATTTTGGGATATGTGATCTAATTTGTTTCCTATCCATTTATAGGAGAATGACAAACTAAAAGTGGAAATAAAAAGTGGTTTCCTCTATGTCCATTTATGAAAGAGTGACAAACTAAAAATTATTTCCTCTATATTTATTTATAGAAGATTATATTTATTTATAGAAGATTGACAAATTGAAAGTGGAAATAAAAACAACAATTTTCCATCCACTCTATCACTAAAAACCATTATAACAAAGTTTTCATTATGGAATATGCGAACTTTGTTTCCTATATATCCATTTCACTAAAACCATTATAACAAAGTTTTCATTATGGAATATGCGAACTTTGTTTCCTATATATCCATTTATTGAAGAGCAACAAACTGAAAATGGAAATGAAAAATTGTTTTCTCTATAATATAAAGAATGTACCATTGTTCTTTGTTTTTTATTTTATAAAATAGCTTACTTCCCCCAAAAATTAGCCATAAAAATATGTAGTGAGTGCACAGACCTTGCTTGTAAAGGGAGGAACAATAAATGTTTGGATAAACAATCACGCCGTCTTTGCATAGATTCTCATAAATATAAACTCAATGTTTGGCGAATAAGTTGACATTGTCAGCCTCTACTTGTATCCAAAATTAGACAAGTTGAAGAGAGGATTAGTTGATTTGAAAAAAAAATATTATGTGAGTTCCCTAGGGAATTGGACTTTGTAAAGTATGTAAACGATGCTATCCTCATTTAATAAATACGAACCCATTTACAAGGTTTTATTTTAAAATTCTTTGTAATGGTTTAATCTTTAATATATTATTGAAATTTGTATTACAACTATTTAATTTTTAATAATATTATTGAAAATTAACTTAACATAACCGGTTCTGAATCGTCTTTTTTTTAATGATTCTATAATAATAAAAAATATTATTTTAAGGTGTTTATTCTTCAGAGGTCAATGAAAATATTGAAATTTAGTGAAAAAAACATTCAAATTTAAATTATGTTTCCAAATTTTTGTAAAAATCTAAAAATTTAACCAATAATTAGATAATCGTCCATGTAAACACAAAATTATAGGTCATAATTCTTCAATAGATGTAAACACTGAATTCTAGGTCATAATTCTTCAATAGATGAGGACACTACATGATTACATGATTCAATGTTATAATTCCAAAATATTTAATAGAATCACTAAAGAAAATATTGAAATTTAGGTTATAACTTTGTAATAGACAATGTTAATATAAAATAATTCTACAATATTTTAGACAATAACAACATCTAAGGTTATTATTTAGCAATCTTTTATAATATTATTGATATTTTTTTTTCTCTTTCTTTAGAAGAAATGTCGGGGATTCATCGATCCATCAATATACCTTTTCAAAATGCTATCCCACCAAGAACTTTTAGACAATTTTTGCAGGTAGCTTTTATCATTTTTTTTCTAGTTAGATGTTAATTTTTAGTGTTAAAGTTTGTTCACCTATGTTTTTCAATAGCATCCCCAGGATATCTACTAAATTTCTTCATAACATGTGATAACAAAGTAACATGATCAAATAGCTTTTATCATTTTTTTTCTAGTTAGATGTTAATTTTTAGTGTTAAAGTTTGTTCACCTATGTTTTTCAATAGCATCCCCAGGAGATCTACTAAATTTCTTCATAACATGTGATAACAAAGTAACATTATCAAATAGCTTTTATCATTTTTTTTCTAGTTAGATGTTAATTTTTAGCATTAAAGTTTGTTCACTTATGTTTTTCAATAGCATCAACAAGAGATCTACTAAATTTCTTCATAACATGTGATAACAAAGTAACATTATCAAATGAAGATGGATTCTCGTAGTTGGTTACATGCAACTAAATTTCAGTAAAAAAATTAATACACATAAATTAACCACACTAAATAATGCTCTTATTTCTAGTTTCATAATCAATATGACATAATAAGTTATGAGAGTCATATGTGAAATATTCAAGGAGAATTGACTTACAATGTGGGTAAAAAAAGAGTCATTGAGCTCTTGCTATCAGCTCTAGCCGAGTCGTAGTCAACAACCAAAACCATGTCAAGGGGATCACTCTCCTCCTAACCAATATCTTAGTCAATACAATTGAGAGTCCCCACGCCTTCAATCAACTACCCATGCCATTTTCTAATCATTTCTTATGAAGTTTGACCAAGCAAAAGATCCTTCACTCCCTTCTCCACATTCATAAAATATAATTCTTCATGTCCATCTATGCACGAAGCTCAATGCATAGGTTCCACTTGTCATCAAGTAATTAATCATGCAGAGGTTAACCTTTTCTTGTTTTAACTTTTTTGTTGATCCATTTTTAGTAATTTCCATTCTTTTTACCTTAAATTCTTCTTTTATAATTTGTTAGTTGTTTTATTATGATGTTATTATTTATTATTATCATTTTTACTATAATTATTATTCTATTTATTATTTTAAGACCAATTATTTATTATTTATTATTTTAGCTCAAAGTACGGAGTATTACACCATAGCTCAATTTTGACTCCATAGCCTAATGGATTAAGGAGACATTGGTCTATTCAATCTAGAGTCCAGTTCTTCACAAATCGCAAGGATGAGCCATCCCATAGATGGAGCCGATGTTGTTGCTTAAAAAATCTCACTACATAAAATTAGCCCTTTTTCCCATGGGGCTCACCTTAGGACAAAGTTTGCAAACTAGTTAAATGATATATTTGAATGCAAGAAGTAGATAAAACATATTTATTGGGGTCATTAATCATGTAGGCGCTGACAAACCCCAATTGAGAGTTGCAAAAGTATGACAAGTTTTTGTTTATGGGGCCCACCTAGGGTGAAATTGTGTTTTCAGGTCAAGTCAAATAAGGAATTCAAGTACCATGAATGGCTTAGATAGGGTTTCTAAGGTCACTGATCATATTAGAGTTGACAAAATCCAATTTAGGGCTACATAAGTATGCAAATGTGGTGGGACCCACTTTAAGCCAAACTAGGCATACATGCATAATGACCTATCTAAAGGTAAGGATTGACTTAGATATGTTTTTTAAGGTCATTGAGCATCATGGATTGGACAACATTCAATTTTGACCTCTAAAAATATAAAAACATAACATTAAAAAATTCACATTAAGATGTCAAGTTTCTTGTTTTGATTTTAAAAGTATATTAGAAGAACATCAAAAACTATTTCATAACTAGTCATTGGTTCACTATGCATTGCTTCTAATGACATGTAATCCGTGCCTCATAGATAGAAGATAAAACAATGAAAATCTCAAAACTAAGAAAACATATTTTTTTTAGTGATTTTTTAACCCATTTTCGATGTAAATTTCAACTAAACAATACTCTCTCTCATCCACCAATCAAAAATTTCTTTTATAATTTTTTTTATAAGATTGAGAGTTACATATAACATCATTCATTTTGCCCTATGCAAATCACAAGCATTATAAAATTTGCAACATCAACCACATTCATGTCTTTAAAATAAGATTCCATGTGCTTCAAATATACAACTGAGAAAATATTTTTGTGCTTCAAATATTTTTGTGCTTCAAATATAAACTGAGAAAATATTTTTCAAGTTTGAACATAAAGATCATTTGTCTACCTCACAATGGGAGCACATCAAGAAACTTGTTGTCCATCTTTAACCTCAAAATTAGTTGACCTTAGTTAGCAATTGAAAACATCATCAGGAGGTAAAGGAGCGGGAGTGTAACCTAAGTTTCATGAAGCTATTAAGAAATTTTAGGGAGCACATGGCCGTGAGTCATTGCATCCTAAATTTTCAATTTTTTTTATCGTTAAATAAATTTAAAAATTAATAGCAATAAATTTTCAATTTTTTTTTATCGTTAAATAAATTAAAAAATTAATATAAATTATACACTTAAAGAAAACCATATTTTGAAATTGTGTTCAAATTTCTTTTTCAAATATGGATTTAAGAAGTTATATATTGTTAGGTGCTTGTATAATTGATTACACTAGGTAAATAGGTAGATTTGTATAATTGATTACACTAGGTAGATATGTAGAAACGATTAAATAACTAAAATTATATATTATATTTTTAATATATTAGTTTATGTATTATAGCATTGAGAAAATGATTATTGGGGGATGAAAAGCTTATTATAGGTTTGAAAACAATTGTAAATCAACCGATCTTTGGAGTTGGGATAAGAAGAAACTCCTCTTTGAGACTCTTGTTACACCTGTTATTGTTTATGGATGTGAAGTCTGGGGTTGTAGTATCTCTCATGAATCTTGGAGAAAGATAGAGCAAATACAAAAGAATTTTATAACCTATAATCTCAAAATTAAAGGAAATACGTCATATCCCATCCTCCTCTTAGAAACAAGCCTCTCCCATATTGAAAGCATGGTTATGACTAGATACCTAATGTATAAGAACAAGTTAAACAACATGGAAGACAAGAGGCTACCTAAACTTGCTTCAAAATCAAGTCATAACCACCATAGACTCAAGCGAGGAATGCATAAAGACATTTAGTCTTGGCTAAATTATTGGGGAATCATGGAAGAAACCATTTTGTAGAATAAAGATACTATTAAAAAAAACGTCAAATCAAAATTTAAGGAGAAAATGTGGTGTG
>SNQJ01S0093211.1:8041-22009 GCA_010110895.2 Picea sitchensis
AATTGTGGTTTGACGGATTTCTTGTGAGGAGTTGGGTTTATCTCAGCTGTGTTGGAGTGGTAGCTCAACCGCGGAGGCGAGCTGAGATGCTAGTGTATCTTTGGTTCTTGTGTGGCCCCTTTGCGGCTCGGGGGGATAAGGGGGAAGCAGAGTACCCCTAGCGTTTGGCTGGGAGGTGTCGGTGAGCCTTCAGTGGTCGACGAGCAGAAGAGGCAAGGAGCGCGGGACGCGGAATGGAGCGCGGGACGTCATCTGAGGAAAGCGAAAGGCAACGGTATGGTTTTAATTGGTGAAGTATAATGCATTTTATCTTCGGCAAATTTAATGTTATTGATATTATAGTATTCTGGAAATTGTATGAAATCACTACCATTCGCACTCTGGAATGATCTGCGTTTTAAATGCCTTAATGCTCTATGTTTTTGCTGACTTTTGGGGCGTATTGTCCTGCGTCTAAAATACTTTATTGTTCTGTGTTTTACCGAGATATGGGGCGTTGTGTTTATCAACGTTTAAATGTTTTATTGTCCTGTGTTCTGCCGATATCTTGGGCGTTTTTATCTTCCAATGTTTGTGTTGGGCAGTAGGTATTGGGCATTCTTGTCCATTGGGGCATTTTATTGATTTCTGTGAGGGGGCGTTTTTGTTTTAATCTGTGTTCCTTAATTGTCTGCCCTTTTTATATAATCTGTGTTTTCGATATGGACATTGTCTTCAATATTTTTATCAGAATTATATGTGGTTAAATGCTTCCTTTCAGGCGGAACAAGTTTGCTTGAACATTAAAGCTATTTCTTTACATTCCCATTTCAATTATTGGGGTTTGCATTTTTTAATGGCCATACAAACTGATGAAATCTAGGCGCAATCGTTTCTGCTTACCCTTCAATATTAGTCAGTGGGTTCTGCGTTTTCAATAACAAACAACTGGCAAATCTGGGTGCCATTTGGTTTCTTTACCTTCCCATTTCAAATTTGGGGGTTTTGCGTTTTTAAATGGCCATACAAAACTGATGAAATCTGAACGCAATCAAATATGTACACATTTCAATATCAGACAGTGGGTTCTGCATTTTTCTGTTGCTTTTGGGCGCTCTTTTGGTCTGGTTTATAACGTTTTCACTGGACTGTGTTTTTACTTGTTATATTGGCATTTGGGCCACTGTTATGTGGGGCGTTGCACTGTGACTGGGCGTTGATGTACAGCTGAACGTTGTATATTTACAAATGCAAGGCGCTTGTTTAGGTTGAGAGAAATGTTATGAGATCTGTATCCAATGTCCAAGATGGCGCATGTTTCATGTTTGATTCCATTCAAAATATCTTGCGTAGCATTTAAATACGTAGTATGACTAGATTGAATTTACTATTTAGATATATTCTTCTTTTCCATTAAGTGCATGTATGACTAGATTGAATTCACTGTTTATATATATTCAAGTTTTTTTTTTACTGAAGGCATTTAAATTAAAGCGTGTGAAATTCCATTGGCCTTACAACAAAGTTCTTTGAAGTTGCATGCAAACACTCTTCTCAAAATTTAAATTCTACAGTGGAATTGATTCAATATAGCTTGCTATGAGAAAATCGCTTCATTATTCTGATGATTATTTATGATGTTAGTAAAGCAAAACATGCAGCCTATAAGAGGTTCACTAATCAGACAATTAAAGTATGTGTACAGTTTTTATAAATGCACGATGGATTTACATTTTCTTCCCTGCACCTCTAGGTTCACATAAAGTCTGCAAGTCTTGTACAAGTTTTCAAGTCTTATGTGAATAGATTCAATTGTTGGCCAATCAACACTTACAATTTAGTTTCCGAGAGTATTTACCTTCCCTGCTGCTTTTGTGAGTTAGTACTATTTCTCTAATATATGAGGCTTCATCATATTGATTATATACTTAAATAGTGTACATCCTCATTGAGTTATGCTGAACACTATTCATAATGTTTGGAGGGTGCACAGGCTGTAACTGATTATAATAAAGATTGTTGAGAGTCCACAGTTTGAGGACCATATTTTAGCCGAAAGTGAATGGATGTCTATGCTTATTAAAAAAAAATTGGTTGGGTTGTTCATTGAAGCTCAATGTGCACCTGCATATAGACTTAGTAAGACAACTTATGCATTGCAGCCCAACGAAAGTCTGGGAAGTTACAAAACACCCAGTGGACTCAAGAAGCTGGGTTATAAGATTCTCAACGATGAGATTTTCTTTAAGCATCCTTTAGATACCTTGAATAATATAATAGAGATGTACAGAGAATATCTAGCATATCTAAACTTTTAGAACACAATTATAACAGTTTAATAAATGGTTGTTAATTTTTTTTTCATCTCACGTTTCAGTTATTAATTGGATACACTTAATAAACCCTAACATTCAAATTCTACACTTAATACAATTACAGTCAATGAATTGTGACTGCGCGTTGTACAACTGTGCGTTGTACAGTTGCGTGTTTCACGCTGGGCAGTGTGACAGCTGCGTTTTTTTTCTTTTTCTATTTTGGTCTCAGGTCATCAATGGTCGTCCCTATCAATCGGTTTTACCCAGGCCAATGCATAACCAAAACCTGAAGGTGGCCAGTGATAAATGGTGAAGCAGGAAATGCCGAGAGAAATTAATAGAAAGTAAATTCAATTTTTAAGAATGTATAATAATCCAGCTGTGAAGAGATTACCAGGTAATGAGAATGGCTGAGATCGTTGTACTTTTATTATCTTATACATTGCCTATCTAAAGGTCGATCCCATCACCTGTGACATGTTTAATTGTGGCCACGCTTTTAATGGAAAGTATTTAACCATTGGTAAATTAATTATGATGTTGTTACATGTAGCGTCGTTTTAGGTATAATTGTTCTGAATATGGACATTTTAAATTATGGATATTTTGTCCCTTTCAACCTTGCCCCTTTATTTATTTGAAATTGTGATTCTATATATATCGCCAACATTAACTATGAAGTTGTCTTGTTAGTCTGATGTAGGTGATTCCTTAAAATGATGAAAATTTTATTGGTGATGCTATTTCTTTATATCAATGGTTAGTTATTTTCATCTTTAATTATTGTCTTTTTATATGGATAAATGTCCTTACAATATTGGCCTTTTATTTATTGTCATATGAATTTGCGATTTTATGTATTGCCAATTTAACTATGAAGTTATATTGTTAGTCCGAGTAGGTGCTACCTATAATAAGATGATAATTTTATTGCTTTAGGTGAAGGAAAAACGTTATGGCATACAAATGTCAGGGAATTATTGTTTATAGATCCTCAATTGTAATGTACTACTGAAATAGGAAATTGTTTTCTTAACTTATAGACAATATGGTAAGATTAGAGTCGAAGCATATGACCCTTATTTATTCCAATACTATTGTAATCAGAAAGGAGATGATATGGTTATCTTATTATGATGTTCGTGTAGTCTCTTGACATTGATAGGACTTACTTAGTGGAATGGCCCGGATTTATATTCGTTTAATTACTCGGAGTTAGTAAATGAGGGTTGTGGAGTCTGGATTTATTCTGAACTTGGGTGTTCGTTGTGAGAGTCCTTGTCACGCGCCTTCCGTAAGGGGCGCAATTGTTCTTCTTATTTATGTTGTGCTTGTTTGTGGTCAGTTGGTTGTTGGGTCTGTTGTGTCGGGTGGGATGGAGACACCTCCATGCTCCTCAGAACAGTCGCTAGCCCTGAGACCTTAAATGGTTAAAATTGATGGGAACCTGGGCTTGAGCGTTTCTTATGTGTCGTGGAGGTCCTAACCTTGCAGGGTAGGACGGGCAGGTGATCATTTTTACTTTTGTCGTGGTTGCGTCTTGTTGGTCATTGAGTGGCGACATAGAGTCACGTGTGTTGTTACTTCTACACGCGCGAACACAACTTAAACACAAACATAAACAAAAAAAATTGCACCTGTTACGAGAATGGTTGTCGTAACGAATAGGAAGGTCGTTACAGATAAAGGATGCATTCATATCATATTGGGATTCTTGTGGAAGTTAATTATTTATTATTTACGGTGAATTGGGTTGTTAATAAATGAAAGTTTTCAATGAGTTGAAGTGGTATACATGTTATTGGATAGGAGTGCATGTGTGGGTACTCCAAATAATGTTGCTAAAGTAATAACTGTAGTGTTGGGTTTTTATGGACATATCAAGTGAATTTTGGAATGGGGAGTATGGATGGTGTGCCAATTGTTTAAAAAAAAAAAATGTGGTAACGACCAAGGTTTTTCCTTCAAACCTAGAGGAGATTTTGTATCATATTCATAATGAACCAAAGAACATAGGATTGAATCCATGGTTCATGTTGTAGTATTTATGGGTGGAGGAACCCATAGATAATGGGGTTAATTTTATGTGAATATGGGTATACTAAGTTCATGTTAATAGTGAGAATTCTCAAGTGTTAAATTTGAACAAGGGACTTTGTCCTGGTCAAATCAAAGTTATTCAAGAGAGGGTTCGAATATACCATGTATTTTCCTAATAGGATGGGCTCAACTCATTTTCTGAGTCATTAAGAATGAGTGAACATATGATAAGGAATGGAGGTTCACATGTGCCATTGGTTATTTGAGTTTGAATATGGAAGAAAACACACAATTGGATTCAAAATTTAACACCTTAGGGATGTTACAATGAACATGGACAAGGATATGTAATTTCATCTTTGAAAATATCCAATTGTTGTGTTATGAACCAAACTCCAAAAAATAGCCAATAAATAATCCACTTGAAGGGTGAAATTTGTTGTGCCCTTCATTTTGATGAATAGAAGTTGTGCAATTTATGTTGAAACTTCATTTTGGTGAACATAAATTGCACAAGATGTTGAGGAGATGGACAACATACTAAAGGAAGAAACATAAAGAGGTTGGAAGGACAACACAACATCAATTTTGAAGAAAGAAGTTGCAACAAGATCAAGAAGAAGAGAGAACTCTTGGGTTCTCAACCAACAAACCTAGATCAGAATATATATATATATATATGAGATCGATATGATTGTAATAGGGTTTTTATTGTTAAGTAAAGGTTAATGGAAGGATAATGATGAACAACTGAATGAATATAATTGAGTCTAAGTTGGATTCTAGTTTAATCATAGCTAATAGTTGAGTTGAATCTTGAGATATGGGTAAGAACCAGATTGTCAATGTAATAGAATTTTGTATTATTGTAGAGTTGAAAAGAGCAAGGGAATGAGATAACTTTGTCTCACACTAGTTGGGGAGTATCTACTTATTATTTGTATATGTGACTCAAGCTGTGAGAAGAACCTGATATATGCTAATACAATTGGAGACCAAAATATTGAATATATCTTGTGTATTTAGCCTTCTAATTCTCTTAAATTCTACTCTGTATTATATTTTATGTCTGATATGCTTAATTGCTTCCTTGTGAATGGAAACACAACTTTGTTTCTTTATTCCCAGTTATTAAATGTTCAGAACTACTGCTAGTTTAATCTATCTTGCGCAAGACTGACATGAATATTGATACTTCAGAGATTTGTTGAAGTGTTATCCTTACCCTTCCCTCTCTTTTTCTTCTTGTTTTCACTTCGGGTGAGACTTATTCCCTCCTGGGAAGATGAAAATGTCAGTGCTCTAGACTACATCAGTACCTTTAGTTGGTAATTGTAAGAGGGCCCTGGTTGATCACTTTTGCACCAACAAAACCTCCTTTTATAATGTATTCAATGCACAAGAMAAKATGATATTATCSTAATACTAGGTATCCTTAGTGTGTGTGYRYACACACACACACACACACACACACACACTTAGMWTGTCATTTAAGGTGAATTTGAGGGTAGAAAATGRCRTTTTGTCATCACAAGCTAAGTTGATGATAAAAAAATTAGTATTTCAATTGTTGGAACCCCTCATCGAGAGGCTTTGCATTAATATATTCTCTAGACATTGGAATGTCGATGCTCAAATTTACCTTCAAGGGAGTTCTCCCATTGAATGGTGCATCAGATCCAAGATGCATTATGATGATCATATCCTTTACATGAAATTATCCTCATCAATACTATGTAATAATCATACATTTCTTCACCTTGTCATCTTAGTGCTTAATCCATTATCTTATGCACTTTTTTTGTATGGTGGCATGAGGGAATTTACTTCATCTCCCATTTTTTAGTTGGATCAACCTGTAAAAATGTTGCATGAGGCTAATGAAGGAATTATCCCTTGTTTTTTGCATGTTGAGCATGTCCAAAATGTGACAAGGTGGTAAGGTTAGGACACTAGCTGATTTGATGGCCTAGGTTAATTACTTAGCTGAATTGATCACCCCGCTAATTTCCACAAAGATGACATGTTTAGGAAAAGTATGAAGAAAAACACAAGCACACTATAATAGAGGAAATTGTAAATGATTCATACGAAAGTTTAATGAGAACTATACAAAAAATATAGTGAATTGTAAATGAAAACTAGATTGTAATTATTACACAATTATATAAATTTTGGAACGTGCTAAAAATTTTTATTCTAGAAAATCATATTTTCTTTCTGGGATAAACAACATTGAAATGAAATGATTCAATGTCCATTGACTTAGCCATGTAGATACATTTAGTTGGTGTCAATGATTAAGCACAGTAGAGTCAAATAAAAACTCCTATAACTATGTTAAAAACCATTTTAGTTGTTTGACATATAGGATTTAAACATTCTTAGTCTTTTTAGGTTGATAATTTGGAATATCACGATTTTGATTCCAATTAATAATTAGTCCACTTTCCTTATATTTTGACAATTTATTTACTAAATCCTTTTTTTTATTGTTTTAGTGTTCATTGAGCATCATCTTTTGAGTACACATATCATTCTAGTCATACATGTTAACCTCATTCTTCAATAAAATTTAATTAACAATAACAAATTAAAACCAAATAAATTTATTTTAAATTAATATTTTCTTAATACACTCTTTAAATCAAAACTTTAACAAATAATTTTTAAACGAATTACCAACCTTGACATAGATAAATATTTCCCATTCATAAGGAAAGTGGAGGTGTAATTTATCCAATAACATGGTGACGGTGACTGGCCAAAAAATAAATATATATAACTTCTGGACATTTACTCAAATATATGATTTGGTTTAAATCTTTTATTAACCTTTCTAAATCAAAAGGAAAGATGCAGAAACAAAACCTTTTGAAGATTTTTCTTTTTGCAAATAATTAAAAAAACACCCAAAATATACACTGGTTTAGATGCTTTATTAACTTTTTTAAATCAAAATACTCAACGCAAAAGAATCAAAAGTTTATGAATTTTTGAGAGCCATCTCAGCCTACTCCACGGAGAAAGCACACTTATAACTTTGGTTAATTAACTTTGCCTAATTTTATTTTAGATATTTATTAACCTTTTAAAATCAAAGCTCAAAGAATCTAAAGTTCATGAATTTTGGAAAGCCATCTTAACCATCGTCGAGTAAACACACGTACACCTTTATTATATTTTGTAACAATAGCCTTGTGAATATTTCAATATTCACATTATACATTTTGTCTAGGCGTATTGCCACCACTCCGAACATCAACTTGAAATACAGATCACTCAACTTACAACATTACAAGTCAAACCATGCATATACTTCTACAACTTGAAATAGAGATCACTCCCTTCACTCAACTCCACCACTCCCAAAACCAGCTTGAAATACAGATCACTCCCTTTACTCAATTACGAAATTATAAGTCAAACTATGCATATACTTCAGTAATTAAACACTCTGGAAGTATCGACAAAGGGTTTTCATATAATCAAAAGCATATTTGGAATAGCTTTATTTTGCTTTCACGCATGCTTCTGAGCAGAAATAACTGTGTAGATTTATTTTGGAAGTGCTTCATGCAGGTTTCTGAGCCGTAATAACTGCATATTTTACTAGCTCTTGCTTGAAGCCGTCCATCCATATAGAAAGAGGATTTACACCTTTCATAGCCTTCATTGCTGTACAAGAAGCCAAATCAAATTAGAGAACAATGGTGTGAAATACAGGGCAATCCAATCACTAATAGAAAAGTAATCTAAATTTCGATGATTATTGAATAAGTATATCAACCAACATCAAACTGAGTTCTTTAGGTAACTGAATCTTTCTTTTGATTATTTGTNCAACATGGGCTCCATACTTCTTAGTCAAATACCTGGAGCTCCCTCCCATTCCACACCCCACGTCCACCACACGCCTCGGCCTCTTCGACTCCTCATCTTCAACACAACAAACATTCCACATAAAACGTTGACGTCCAATAACAGTCGAAATCTCACGCCCAGTCGCTCACTTATAATATGTGAAGATTAAAAAACTGATCCACTTCAAACTAAAATTGTGACCAACTAGAAAGCTATCTAACTAGCACTCAAGACAAATCCATCAATCGACAACCTAAAAGAACAAACAATCTAACTATCACTCAACACAAATCCATAATTGTACAACGAACCAAAGAAGTATGATATGAAAATTGTTATGGCTATTTCTAACCAGAAATGCCGGCAAATTTTAGACTCTCTTCTATCATTCTGACACCGGCGGCTCCATGGTCGAGAAGATCGTCGGGCGGAGCAGGGATGTCGAAGAAGCCGAGGTGCAAGTGCTCCCCCCGATCCGCCTCCCACCCGGCGGACAACTGATCGTAGAACTCCCCAACATCCGAAGGCAGCTTCGGAACGCTCACCTCACTATCGATCCCCAACATTCTGAATACAGTCAGTGAGTCGCTCCTCAGAATTCGAGTACAGCACAACACAGCAGACTTCGAGTCAGTCGCTCCACACCACATTCGAAGGCTGATACATTCATCTCTATTTATAATGAAGGATTACGTTGTTAGTGGCTCAATTATTTGTTCGTAGACGTATTCATCAACATCAATATCCAATCTTTCATATTCAGGTAATAACTAAATACATTTTTCTCTACTAACTCCACCACACATTTAATATTCAAAACAGCTGCCTCCAACGTCATATTACTGTTTTCAGGATCTTTATTGATCTCCTCTGCTCCAGCTATCGAACCCACCACCACTATCGTCAACATTAATGTTGTGTCATCCAAGGAGAACAAAATGGGCCGCGCCCGCATAGATATGACTGTCAAGTCTTTCAACTGGAGGGCAATGACAAACTCTCTTCTCCCTCACGTCAGTCAAGGTAGTCCAGTCATTTTTTTGGCAATTTCCAGAAGAAATCCAAATCTAAAATTTGATATTTTAATTCAAAAGACATTCTTATAGACCATAGAATATTATAGGGCCGTCAAGGTAGTCAAGTCAGTTATTTTGGCATTTTCCTGTAATTTTAATCTAAAATTTGATATTTTGAGGAAAATGCCATTCGTATACCTAATCTTGTCAATCAATAAATCATTTTAAATTAAACTTAGTGGAAACTTATATACTCTGTTTCGTTAAAAATACATTTAAATTTTGCGGAGTCCCATTCTTGATGTCAAAATCTTCTTATCAATAAATCATTTTAAATTAAATTTAGTAGAAACTACAATTTGAAAGGTCATGTCAAAAGCTTCCAGTCGAAGAAATTCGAAGTACATTGTCTATGTCGATCAATTTCGAGTCATTGTCGATCCATTAGTTTGGACCATTCATCCCCTTTCAAACAATAATGGTCAGAAAATTATAAGAACTTGATATTTAATATTTAACATAAGAAGATTGGAATTTTAAATTTTAAATTTAATATTCAGTTGATAAAGGTGTTTGATACTCCCACTCAAAAAAGCCTCATTTCCTATCATTTATGATATCTTATGAAACGGTATGGTACAAGCTTTGATCGATTAGGTGGTTATTAGTTTCTTAAAAGTTCTATGTGAATTAATAAATTACTAAACATATGTTTAGAATATAATTTTATCATGAATAGAAATGTGATTATAAAGATATTATAGAATTTTTATTAAAAATACAAATATAATTTTTAATTTTTTTTTATCTTATAATTGATTTTTATAGATTAAATCTTGAAAACAAGTTCATGTTAATCTATGTTTCTCAAGGTCATTTATTCTATGTTACTATTATAAAATGTTATTCAATGTTTCTCAACGTCATGTTATTATTATAATTGATTTTTATAGATTGAGTCCAGAGAACAAGATTATATTATTTATGTTTTTCAAGGTTATGTTATTTTCTGTAGACACTCTCTTTTACCAACTAAAGCAAGCTATCATTAACAACTCTCTTTTACCAAGTAAAGAAAAACACCATTACTCTTATATATGTTATTATTATTTTTTTTTCATATTAAACTTGATTCTTATTACTCTTATATATGTTATTATTTATTTATTTTCATATTAAACTTGATTCTTATTTTTATTTCATGTTATTATCTTTACATAGTCTTATTCACATTGACACATTTCTTCCACCTAAAATGTATAGTCTACTTGATTTCTCCCTATGCAATTATTTTGATTTAAATTGTTGAGAAGCATTTGAAAAGATATTGATTTTGATGGGACTTATAATAATATCAATAAGGATAAGGGTAAGTTATTGACAAGATTATAGTATTTAACTTGTTACACACATGTTTCCCTAAGATGTAAAGTGCACCTGATTTCTCTTTATAAAATTATTTTAATTTATCTTATTCATAAACATGTTAATAATAATAATAATAATGAATAGGTAATAAAACCATAGTATTTTATTCTTCTAACCACTTTAAAAGTGATTTTAGAGTGACACAAAGTCATCATTATTTGCATAGGCCTTCAATCAACATCTTTGTGAAGGTTATTTAGATTAATGCAAAGACATGATCATTTGCATATGGTGTCAACCAACATGTAAATTGTTGTTTGTATATTAATATGAATACATGATCATTTGCATATGGTGCCAACCAAAATGCAAATTGGTGTTCTTAAGTGTCCAAACAATGACAATATGAACTCAAGGATTTTATCATAATGATATATAGAGAGTATTAATTATAATGAGAATGATATAAATTATGAATCTCAACATATTGTTTTTTTTTGGATTTATATCATTATTTTTCTTCTTTTTAATTTATATGAACATTTTTCCTAAATGAATGTATTGTGAGTGTCTAGCTACTTAAAGCTCAATAGGTTAAAGTATATTTTAGACTACCAACAATTGTTTATGTAAAAATAGTTAATTATTAAAATGTTCAAATAATTTATATTATTTTTGTATTCAAATGTTTAAAATCTCACCATATCTCTCCTAAAGAAGTGAATTATAATTATTAACTCAAAATTTGTTGATTAGAAACCACCCAAAAATATACCTATCATAAAATTTAGTGAAAAACCACCCAACCAAATTTTAATCTCCAATTTTATTTTTAAGAAATTGTATAGTTGTTTAAGAAGGGATAATTTTTCCTTTTGCCATAGACAAATTACCATGTAATGTAAAAAAATGTTTTTAAATTGTTTTTTTTAAATAATTGTTTTTTAACTTTTAATAATGATTTAGCAGATTTTAAAGTTTTTTAATGTGTTAATAAATTTATTTTATTTTCTAAAATGTAATAATCTTAATTTATAATTTTAATACAATAAATAGCAAAAAGATTTAAAAGCAATAATTATAAGTAAAATATATTATAATAAAATAAATTACCATAAAATCATTTAATTTGAATATATTAAAAACCAATAAGTTTATATTTTTATTATTTTTTATATTATTTTTTACTTCTTAAATATATAAATATAGAATTCATTTAAGTTGAATATATTAAAAACCAATAAATTTTTATTTTTATTATTTTTTTACTTTTTAAATATAAAAAAATTAATAATTAATAAATTTGAAGTCAAAATAAATCAATATCTATAATATTGTTTAGAAAAATATAAAATGATATCAATTTAAGATATATAAATATAAAAATATCATTATTCTTTCATAATTGAAGATTTTACAATTCCTTTATCAAGATTAAATTAGCTATAACCAACCTGTATAAAAGACTTAAAACTACTTCTAATTAACTAAGAATTTATCTTCCTCAAAACTAAAAAAAACACTTGAATAGCTCAAAACCTAGAAATATGTGAAACTAGTGAAAGTTTGTCCCTTCTGAATTACCAATATATCATTTAAGAAAGCATGGAACAAAATCTATAAAACTGCTTAGGGGGCTTATGTATAAGACTGTTTAGGGGGCTTATGGGAAAATGAGACGAACAAGCGTATGATTGAATGAGACTTTTCTACCATGGATGAAAACCAGTATGGTTGAGCCCAAATTATCTTTGATTTCTAAGCATCTCTAAGATGAACACTTTAGTTTATTCATGAGTTCCTTCATACTCTGATTTGTAATCGGAAAAGGAGGCATAGGATAGAGCATCGCTATTTTAGCGGAAATAGATAGCACTGCTTGTGAATGTTAAATTCCACGGCCGTCAGATTGATGTATGTAGTGTTTGATGACTATCGTCATCAGATAGAGTTTGTTGTTATATTTTATTTATTGATTCTAGTTAAATTTGTTAATGAAAAACAAGATTAACGTATGAGAAAATGATACTTCATCATGTCAATAGTTAAATTTGTGAATGAGAAACAGGATTAACTTATGAGAAAATGATACTTCAGCATGTCAATATGGAGTGGATAAAAGGAGAATTGGGTTTTGAGGTATGTGATGTGATTATCTATAAAGATCGTAATAGTGGACTTAATAATTCTAATCAGTAATCGTTGTAAAATGATTATTATAAATGTTATGAGATTTGAGAATATAATTTAAGTTAATCTAATGATGAAAAACTCTTATCTTTTCATGATTGAATCCAAGTAAATATTATTCTCTATTAATTTTCTTTATAAAATTCTTCTTTATATTAAAATGTATGTTTTAGCACTGAAATATAAAAATATAAATAACATTAGTTTACAGTAGTATTATTCTCTATTAATTTTTACTTTTATTTTTCTATAAAAATCTTATCGATATTAAAATGTATGTTTTAGCATTAAAATATAAAAATATAAATATAATGAAAATTGAAAAATAATATTACTTTAAATAAATAGTAAATATTGAACAAATTAATATTATCTTTAAAAATTAAAATAAATTATAATATAAAAATCATCTTTTAATAAACTTTTAATCACTCTTGTGAAAACATTATTAATGAATTATCTATGTTTGACAAACATTATTAGTGAATTATGTATATTTGATGACTCGTTCTTTAATCTTTATTTTTAACCAATATATATATTCTTCCATCCACATTTAATACCCTAATATACTTCGAATAAGAATTATGTATTGGATTATTTTTAACAACTTATATTATTTAAACATCAAATCTGTAGATATAAGTCTCCTCTAGTGTCACATATAATTTATTTGAGAAATGGTTAAGCTCACAAAATGTTATAGAAGAAATAAGAGAGGTATTTATTCTATGATTTTGATATATGTCAAGACAAAAATAGATTAAAAACAATAAAAAATATTAATTTTAAAAGAAAATGTATATTTGAAATCTACACATCCAACTAAGTAAATTCTCAATAACTCAATTGTGTAACCTATAAAACAATAACCTCAAAAATAGAGATATAGAGAGGAATTCATAAAAATGGAGGTTTTTATGTATTTTGAGACCAAACCACTAGTTTTGTCATGTCAAACCTAAATTTGAGGCAATCAACTCAGCAAACAAATATATGCTAGAGTTATCTCTCTCGCCCAAAAAAAAATTGAAATTCAAATAACACGTGCACGCTTTAGGAATGTACATGCATTCCTAAAATTCACATGCGTTCCTAAAGCACACACGCATTATTAGCAACAACACACGCGATTTTCTATTAAAAAAATAATCTCTCTCTCTGCTCCCCCCTCCCCTCTTCCTCCCTCTCCC
>SNQJ01S0093212.1:8109-33211 GCA_010110895.2 Picea sitchensis
GAGCTCCATAGTGAAACTGGGTGTTGGTCAATTCCTAAAACGCCATGGGATGAAAGAGTGTATCACCTTTGTGACACTAAGAAGGTTGAAGATGAAAATCACTTTCTCTTAGATTGTCCAACCTATACCCATATTAGATCTCACTTTCAAAATATTTATCACAGTACCAACCTTTTCATTTAGGTTTTTGTGGTGAGAAATTTGTTCAGAATTTGTCGGAAGAACCACAGTGTTATTGACAGCTTTTCGTCGACGTTTTGGATCCACAACAGGATCCATCTTCAGGACAAAAAACCCTGAGGAAAATAAGAGAGTATCCTTTAATAAATAGTGATGAGGCGGGTGAAAAAACTACGGTCGGCTAAGTGAAACCCTCATTTTTAGGAGATTTTTTCAAAAGATAATAAATAGTGGTTTAATTAATGAGTTAAGTGGTTTAAATATTAAGTTTTTATGTTAAAGGTAGGCTAGATTTAGGGTTGACCAAAAGGTGTTAGTATTAAAAATATTAATTTTATGTTGATTAAAGGTTAAATTAAGGTTAAATTAATGAGGTAAACCCTAGTTTTGAAGAAGTTAATATAATCTTAAGTTAATTTGACTAAGCAATGTTAGTATTATAAATATTAATTTTATGTTAATTATAGGTTAAAATGAGGTTAATTTAATGAGGTAAACCCTAGGTTTGAGGAAGTTAGTATTATTAATATTAATCTTAAGTTAGTTTGACTAATTATAGGCTAAATTTAGGTTCATATTATTAATATTAAATTTTATGTTCAAAAAAGGCTAAATTTAGGGTTAACTATATGGTATATGGTGTTAAACATATTAATATTAATTATATGTTAATTATAGGTTAAATTAAGGTTAATAAAAAGAGGTGGCATTAATACTATTATTAATATTAATCTTTTGTTAATTATAGGTTTTATTAATATCATATGAGTGGTAGAAGATTATAAGTTGGAATCACTTAGGTTTTATTAATATCATATCAGTGGTAGAAGATTATAAGTTGGAATCACTTAGGTTTTATTAATATCATATCAGTGGTAGAAGATTATAAGTTGGAATCACTTAGGTTTAAAGTTGGAATCACTTACGTTTTATTAATATCATATCAGTGGTAGAAGATTATAAGTTGGAATCACTTAGGTTTTATTGATATCATATGAGTGGTAGAAGATTATAAGTTGGAATCACTTAGGTTTTAAGTTGGAATCATTTAAACCACTTAACTCATTAATTAAACCACTATTTATTATCTTTTGAAAAAATCTCCTAAAAACGAGGGTTTCACTTAGCCGACCGTAGTTTTTTCACCCACCTCATCACTATTTATTAAAGGCTCCTCTCTTATTTTTCCTCATGATTTTTTGTCCTGAAGATGGATCCTGTTGTGGATCTGAAACGTCGACGACAAGCTGTCAATAACACTGTGGTTCTTCCGACAAATTCTGAACAAAGTACCAACCTTCCTAACATCTTAACTCAACAAAAGTATGGTGATGTTGGAAAGATTTTCTTAATGCTTTTAGAGCACAGAAACAAAATTCTAAAGAGTCACAAGTAATCACTTACCCTCCTAAGGTCCGATAGACCAATCCGGTCTTAGTGGACGTTAATAATCATCATCATCATAATTGTTGTTTGAATCGTCATCACCGGAAACAAGAACATTCAAGATGGTTCAACTACGTTCCAGTCTGCAACTTTCGGTAACAATTTAAAATTGGTTTTCCCATATATTGTTGTTATCAATTTAGTTTACATTATACATGTATTTTTGTGTATAATTCTCAACCTATGCATTTCCTGTCCTTCCGATCTTGAATGACTAACTAACTATTTTTGTGTGGCAGATGTTTCTGGAAATAGATTTATTGCAAGAGGCATGACGGGTTTTCTAATGAAGTGCATATGGATCTCAATGTGCTTTGTCTTTTGATGTTCCACTGGGTTGCGAGAAATCTGTATGTTTGGAAATCTGACTATCACACCAAAGAGTGGTGGGATGATCCTGGTGAATGCCAAACTCTATCAGTAGTTGTCTAGAGAATAAAGAAGTTGCATATTTATTTTTGAAAAACAATGTAAGAGGAGCCTAGCCAAGAAAACAGACAACCATATGTGGACTTTCGATCATCAACCAAACCATCCCAATCAGAGTCAGGGAATCCCACAAGATGAGAAGCCCCACAAGAGTTTTGAATGCCAAAATTGGTAATACCTTGGATGTACCTCGAAATGGATTTATTGCGAGAGACATGATGTTTGAGAACACTGCGGGAGCTCAGAAGCACCAAGCCGTGGCACTTCGAGTAGGTGCAGACCTCTCGGTAGTGTATCGTTACAGCATCAAAGGGTACCAGGACACTTTATATGTTTATTCCCTTCGCCAATTTTACCAAGAAGTAGATATCTATGGCACTGTCGATTTTATCTTTGGAAACTCAACGGTGGTGATCCAGAATAGCAATATCTTGGCAAGAATGCCCATGAGCCAACAAACAAACACAATTACAGCTCAAGGAAGAATGGATCCCAATCAAAACACCGAAATTTCCATCCATGAGTGCAGGGTAAGTGCAGCTTCTGATCTGCAAGCAGTTAAAGGGTCTATCAAGACATACCTGGGAAGGCCTTGGAAACAATACTCTCGCACTGTCTTCATGCAGTCCACTCTCGACGATTTGATCGATCCTGTTGGTTGGATGGAATGGGATGAAAACTTTGTGCTTCAAACTTTGTACTATGGCGAGTACACGAACACAGGCATGGGTGCAAGAACATCAAACCATGTCAGTTGGCTGGGATTTCATGTTATCACAAGCACCACGGAGGCAACCCGATTCACAGTCAGTCAATTCATTTATGGTAATTCATGGATTCCGGCTATAGGGGTTGCCTTTACCTGAGGATTGAACTGAAGATATTACTAGTAGAGCCGCTATCTCGCGGCTGGTGAACGTGGAAAGACTTACGGTGGACGGCGGAGAAAAAAAACTCTCTAGTTAAAAAAAACTCAGTAAAAATGCCAGACTCATGCATGAAGAAAACTCTCCACATCTTAACCACGTAACCTCCATATCTTAATCACGTAACCTCCACTGATAAAGGGATGAAGAATAATTAAAAGTGGAAATCATATGATGTTACAGTAACTTCTTAATATGATTAGGTAACGGATGCATTTATAAATGCAAAGAAGTTATCAACAATAAATCTGACCTATTGATTTTGGAGGACTACTAAGAATATGCTAGCATCTTCAATGAATAACCATCAGATTAGAATTTAAGATTAAAATATCATTAATTGTGCCCATCTCCAATAGGTATACTCCTTTCGGCTTAATTATTATTTATATTTCATCCATAATAATAATAGGTTTCTCCATGATGTGGTCGTGGGAGCCGAAAGCACACTGTCGTTCATTGCTATCAATAAACCCACAACACATGAATGATAATGTACATGGAAAGTTGAAACGTTAACAATTCTTTGAGGAATGACAATTGTATTTCAATTTAATTTAATTTAAAATGCCTTCAAACCTATGCTCAATACATTGTCTCTCTGATTGGCATCATTTGCGTGAAATTATGCGGAGCTAAGATCAAAATCACTGTAATCTTCAAAATAATACTGTATCTAAACTATTCTATATCTAAACTATTCTATCCAACGCATCTATTAAAATGTTTTAATTATTGAAAACATTTATTAGAAAGTTTTAATTTTTGGACATGGAAGCAATCTAATTCCATATTTTACTTTTTTACTTATACTAGCGCATCTAATTCCATACTTTACTTATACTAGCTCAGCCACATAAAATGTGGCTGATGAACACCGATAGGCTCTTATAGCCAGCAACCCTAGGGGTCCTTGGAGCTACTGAGCGACCATTATCTATGTAGTTGTATTAACCTAAACACGCAAACCAAATATTTTGAAATCTTCCATTTAAATAATAAACGAAAAAAAAGTCGTATTGTACACATATTCATGAACCATTATTATCTCATGTCGTTTCCCTTGGTAAGATGCCACTCTTGTCACAATCAATAGGTATACAGAATGTATGCATGTTTATGGTTTTATTCTGATTATCATGAAGTATTTTGACAGTGAATTATAGTTTAAATGTTTAGTTATTTTTGATGGTTTTTTAAATTATCAACCCGATTTTCCCAAAAGTTATGCGATTAAACATGGATTCCTGAGTGGATTAATAAATATGCACATTTAACATTTTTTTGTGGCTGTATATTTGTTTTGATGATTCATTGTTCTTCTTTAGAAATCTTAAAATCTTTGTACAATTTGGAAGGCAAGGTTGTGGACAGAGCACCTGTCATTTAATGAGCGACCAATGATGCAGATGGGTCTCCTTTCCCAATAGCACTGCACATGATTGAAATTTTTATGCACATTGTCGTTGTGTGGTGAATGAGTTAGTCACATGTATTTTCACTAATCACAAAAAAAATACAAAATATATTAGACTAGTAACAACCATATTAAGTAAAAAGTGGTTGATATACGTAGATCAGCTTCATTTTCTAACCTTTTAAAATTAATGAAGTTGCGTATATCAACCACTTTTTACTTAATGTGATTATTGCTAGTTAACATACCTTAGACAACTATTTATAGAATAATACATTGTAAATGTAAACAATAAATAATAGTTAATAATTAAGAACATATTAATTTTTTAACTAAATAATAATCATTTATTAAATTAAAATAAATAATTAAAAATATTAATTAATATTAATAATAAATAAAATATTACTTTATAAATAATTATTTATATTTAAATAATTAATAACAAATAAAATATTAAATAAATAATAATAATATTAAATAAATAATATTAGTAAATAAATAATAAATAATAAATAATAATAAATAAATAAATAAAATATTAAATAATTAATAATAAATACATTTAAAAATTACTAATAAAATTAATAAAGTATAAACATATTATTAATTGAATACATTAATAAATCATCCATATATATATATCCAAAAATGCAATTAAAAAATAAAAATAATAAAATATTAATAATATATGAATATGAAAACAATAATATATAAATAAAGTAAAAAACCATTTATAAAACATTATAATATAAAACAAATATATTAAAATATTAATAAAGTAAAACATTACTCATATATTATTAAAGAATAAAAAACATATCATAAAATAATAAAACATTAATATTGTGTTAATTAATTGTTGTACTAAAATATAAATATATTACTATATTGATGATTATTAATATACTTTTTAAAATAATACATTAATAATATATAAATTAATATCTAAAATAATAAACAAGGTATCCACCTTCCTCTCGCTAATCATCCACAACAGAATTCTAACATGGGATAATCTCAGGAAGAGAGGCTTCACTGGACCGTCCATGTGCGTTCTATGTCAATCCCAAGAAGAAACTAAAGAACATCTCTTCAACAGATGTAGCTACAATCAAATAATTTGGGATCAAGGAGCACAAACCATGCGCCGATTTAGCCAAAACCGTGGCAGTATCAGAGACACCATTGAAAATTGGGATTCAATCACTTACAACAACCCCATTCTGAACCATTTCTGGCTTTTACTCCCAGGCTTTATTCTTTGGCAGATATGGAAGGAGAGGAACAAACGCATCTTTCACTCCAATAACTCCCCGACAGAGGCAACCTGGAGCAGAGTGGCCACGCTCATCAGAGAAACAATCCAAAGCAAGAACTGGCAACCTCGGGACAAAGAGTGCAAACGAGAGGAGACATTTATCTTCCAATGTTGGCAACTCAACCTAAAATACTCGGGGGTATTTCGACCTCCCAAGAGTTACTTCCCCAGCCCCATCCTCTGGTCCCCCCCACTAGCTGGATTCATAAAAATCAACTTCGATGGAGCTTCAAAAGGCAACCCTGGACCGACAGGCTATGGAGCGGTAATCAGGAACTCCACCGGGGAAATCCTAACTTTGAGTGTGGGATATTTAGGAGAGACTACAAACAACATTGCGGAACTGACAGGCCTACTACAGGGACTCCAACAAGCCATTGCCCTAACCAGTCACAAAATCATTCTGGAAGGGGACTACCAAATTGTCATCCAGCTCATCACTAAGATCATGCATGGGGGACACCCACAAAAAATCTCTCCCAGCTGGCGCCTTGCAGGACTGCTAGAAGACTTCAAAAACTTACTCAGGCATAGTATCAGTATCATCCCCTCCCACATTAAAAGGGAGGAAAACACAGTCACCGATCTCCTAGCCAATGAGGGCGTACACAGGGAAAGGGAGTACATAACTTGGGACACCAGAAGCATTGAGTCCTCCGCTCTCTACAACCGCTGCAAGCTACTGGCCAGTAAATATTTCCCAACCCCAGATGGTGTGACACGCGCCGAGAGCGAGGGACGTGGCAAGGAGGTGCGGGAGGCCATTTATATCGGCCCTCACCACACACTTCGCGAGTTATGAGGTGCATTAGCTCCTTCCGCCTCCGTCCTCCGATGAACCCCTGCACGAGTGACTTTAGTCCGGCCAGCCAAAGCATTAAGCTCATGGATTTAATGGTGTTAATCGTAGCTTATCCACCCACCAGCCTTCCCGGGAGTTCTATTGTGCCCTGGCAGCTTCCTGAGGAGTGAAACTGCAACAGAGCTCTCGACGACTCAGCATTGAACTTCGCTCTAGCCATGCCGAGGTTGAGAGGGAGGCCTCGCAGGGGGGCTGGCTGGTATGCAACCGACTCCATAAGGAAATGACACCGGGATTTCAAGCGCGCCGTGACCTTAGCCAGGCAGAGACGACGACAGGTGACGAAGGCCGCAAGCTCACCTCCCGGCACAATTGTGGAAGAAGACTTGAGCATTGAGCTCCCACCGGATTTCTCAGAAAGAAAAATGTTTACAGTCCCGGATAATTGGAACCCCCCAACTTGCTTCTTCAGCTCAGAGACAACACTCCGCGGCAAAGACTCCTCCGACCCCTGCGCCAAAGACTCCTCAGACCCTTGCGCAACACCATGCATAATCGAGGAGGAGCCACAGATGGTTACCGAAGGAGAAGAGGATGCAGGACGATTGGGAGGAGACGACAAGCTGCCAAGGCCGCCCTCGCCACCTCTCTTGCACCCAGAGCAGTTGCAGCTCATTTTTGAAGTCCGAAGTTTGGTTGACAATCAGATTTTCCGAGCGGTCTGCGTAAGCCAGTGCCTGAATATTCTCTATGCGGCCTACTCCAACGTCACTCCCAAATGCCAATGCCCAACCTGTGCTCAGCCGTTTGCAATTCCAGTCAGCGAGGAAGAAGCGAAGGAAGCTAATGGGAGCGTCAGTTAACAGGTCCTATTGTCTACATGTTTTTTCTCTATGTCTGATGTCGTAATTTACCAAGTCTGTAGTCCTCTAGGTGTTAGCCTGGATAGCATTAGAATCTGCATTACTAGCATACTGTTAAACATGAATACACCCCCTGGTTTCCTACGGGCATGGTGGTTCTATGCTCTCTGTATTTTTTGTGCATGCTACAGTGGACAACCAGCTGTCCTGGTTTCCTACACAAGCAGGACACCTGGCAACTATGTGTCATGTATACTCCTTTTTGTGAAGCTTTAATATAACAGGATCTAGCCTTTTACTTAAATATATATATATATATATATATATATAAAATAATAAATGCATAAATGTGTTAAAGTTTGAAATGCTTTCAATTATATTAAATGTATTAAACGATGTAAAATGCATTAATGTATAAATAAATATTACATTAATGTGTTAAAGTAATAAATATATGAAATATTTTATAAAATATTAAAATATTAGTTGATAATTATTTAATAATAATAAATTAATTATTAATTACAAATTCAATATTATTTAGTAATTATTTATAATATATAAATGAATTAATGAGAAATAAAATTCTACACTACATAACAAAATAATAAATTAAATACATGAAAATCTAGTATTTACTTTAGCAAAATAATAAAGTAAATACATGAAAGTCTCAAACCAATTAAATGTATAATTTAAATAATATGTTAATTAAATATAAATTATTGTATTAAATGCATTTAAATAATACATAAATGATTTAATTAAATGTATTATTTAAATAATATATTAATTATATATGTTATTGTATTAAATATATTAATGTATAATTTAAATAATACATGAATAATATATAAATTGATGTATAAAAAAATATTAAATTAATGTGATAAAGTATTAAATGTATTAAATAATGAAAATAGTAAGGTGATTTATGAAATAAAATACTAAATTATTAATTTATAATGTAATGTATTAATTAACTTAAAAACATTTAATGATATATAAATTGACGTGTAAAAAAATATTAAATTAATGTGATAAAGTATTAAATGTATTAAATAATGAAAATAAAAAAATATTAAATTAATGTGATAAAGTATTAAATGTATTAAATAATGAAAATAGTAAGGTGATTTATGAAATAAAATATTAAATTATTAATTTATAATGTAATGTATTAATTAACTTAAAAAAATCTAAATGTATTAATACAGATACATCAATGTACAAAAATATATATTAATGTAGTAATGTAGCAATATGATAAATAATAAAAAGAGTAATATGATAAATAATCAAAATAAAAATGAAAATACATTAATAAGATATGGATAAATCTATGTAAAAAACATTAATGTAGTGATGTAGCAATATGATAAATAAATAAAACAATAATGTGATAAACACAGTATGTATTACTTATCACATTAATGTGATAGACAAATGGCGTGGTGTGATTTTTTAAATGTGATAAAGTATTAATGTATTAATTAAATAATTCTTAAATGTATATTAATTAACTTATTAATACATAAATATAATAATGTGTTAAAACATGAATGCATTAAATAATAAAATCAGTAACCTAATGTATAAATAAATTATTTGTACAATATTATAGAATATAATGTTGAAAAGAAATATATTAATTAATTTAAAACAATAATACAATTCTCATAAAAAAATTTGAGAAATATTCGCAAGCGAGAGGGCGAGTGGAAGAGCGAGAGGGCAAGTGGAGCGTGACCTAAGAAGCGCAGCGAGCAGCGAGAAGGGGTCCCCCAGCCATGGACGCTGGTGGGGGATCCGTCCCCACCTCTCCTCCTTTGCCAGAGATTGATGCCTTCAGGAAACTGGTGGCCGAGGCTTCCAAAAGACCGCCGTCAGTAGCACAATAGAAGTTCGTCAAGAAACTGGAATGCATCCCAAGCGTAGAACTGCCATTAGAAGAAACTTGCAGGTCGGTAGTCAATCTGGCAGATAGAGGTCTTATCAGGCAATTTACCGAGCTCTGGCCCTCTCCCAAATCTGTCGAAGCCTGGGTGCAGAGGAACTGGAGCCCGCTCATCTCAGAAGGGATAAAGAGTCACTTCGTAGGGAAAGGTTACTTTGTGTTCGTCTTTGAAAACCCTGAAGACAAAAACCTCATTTTCAGAAACGACCCATATTTCATGGGACCCCAGGGGCTATATCTGAACAAATGGACCCCAGATTTCGATCCAGCTCAGGACGTTCCATCTGCTGTTCCAGTGTGGGTTCGCCTACCACATCTTCCTTTGCACTGCTGGAACCAAAAATCACTGCATGCAATCGACAACAAGCTCAGAAGGTACATTGATCAAGCACCAATGAAAGATCAATACTCATGCGCTCGGATCTCCATGGAAGTGGATCTGGAAGTGGGATTACCAGAGGCAATCAAACTTACAGCGACAGAATGGATGCATATCCAGGAGCTAGACTATGAACAACTACCTTTCAAATGCCGGCACTGTCATGGATATGGCCACTTCGCAAGGCATTGCAAAAAAAAGAATGCAGAGGAGAGTGAGAATGCAAAAACAAACCAGTGGATCACAGTTCAGAAAACAGGGACAACAAGATCTAGAAACAATGGAACAACGAAGAGTGACAACCATGGGAAACTGGAACAAGAGCAACCTGACGGGGACCCCAATCCCATGCCGCAACCAGCAACACAAGCAGAAGAGCTCAGTAAGGAAACAGAAGAACCAGATATAATTATGGAAAGCAGGGTACACCCAAAATCCCCCTCAAAAAGAAAAGACATCGGGGAACAAGGGCAAACGACAGGATCCCTGGAGGCAGCCCCCTCACCCTCATATGCAGACATAGCCAGAAAGAAAATAATGGAACTAGTAAGCTCCTCCGAGGATGAGATCTTAGAAAGACCAGCCAAAAGAGCAGGAAGGAAGTCCCGTAAAGAAGCTAGGGAGGAAGAGGTAGAAAGACAAAAGACCCAAGGAAGCCAACCCACCATAGAAATGTCAATCGGCAGAAATACAAGGATAAGGTCTCAAAAAGGAGGAGGCCCGTCCACCCCCACCAATACGTAATGAAAATCGTCTCTTGGAACTGTAGAGGTCTGGGGAACTCGACGAAAATTGAAGCAGGTAAGGATCTGATGAAAGTGGAACCAGCAGACATTCTCATGCTCCAAGAGACAAAAATCGAAGGGGAAGCCCTTCTAGAGATCAGCAAAAACAAATGGCAGAAGAATGCAGGGAAAGCAATCAGTGCAAGGGGATCCTCCGGAGGAATAGCAACACTATGGAAGGAAGATCAGTTCAGCCTCGTCAACTCCTTCAACACTCAGCATTGGAGCTACACTGAACTGAAGTATACAGTAAGTAAGTTAACCATTGCATTATTCAATCTTTATGTACCAACACTGCACTCCGAAAAGAAAGACTGTTGGAAAACTTTAATTGAGTATTTAGAACTAATCTCCCTGAACAATATAATCATTGCTGGAGATCTCAACCTAGTAATGAATGGAAAATAAAAGAGGGGAGGAAGGATCAACAAGGACCAACATATCCATGTAGTAGAAGACAAGATACAGCAGTGGGACCTAATGGATTTTAAACCACACAAAGGGCTCTACACCTGAACCAATAATAGGACAAGGGAGGAACACATTTCTGCCATATTGGACAGATTCTTGGTTCAAAGCATTTTGCTATTGGAAAGGAAGCTAATCTCCATAGCCATCCTTCCCAAGCTTACCTCAGACCACAAACCCATTCTTCTTTCGCTAGAGGATGAAGAAATTTTAGGCCCAATCCCATTCAGATTCAGCCCTTTGTGGAAAGAAAAGAGTGGTTTCTATGAGACAGTCTGAATGGCATGGGCCACCAAAGTAATTGGGTCTCCCCACTTTGTCTGGGAACAAAAACTCAAAATAACAAAAACAGCTCTCAAGGAATGGAGTAAAAGACTGGAAAGTAATCCCAACACCCAAAAAAAGGAGCTAGTGCAGCAGTTGGGAAAGCTGCAAAGCGAAATGGAAATAAATGAAATTGTTAACTCAGATCTGGAAAAGGAGCAAGCAATCCAAAGTAAAACTTACCATTCCTTCAGAATCGAACAAGAATATTGCAGATTAAAATCCCGTTGCTTATGGTTGGAATCCGGGGACAGAAACACATGTTACTTCCACCGCCAATTCAAAGCCCAACTCTCCAGGAATCACATCTCTGAAATCACAACCAATGATGGGAAGATTTGCAAAGGAATAGATCAAATAAAGGCTACTGCTGTCTCACACTTTCACCATCTTTACATCAAAGAGAATGATGATAACGAAGAAGGCAGTAAGGAATTCCTCAAGAACATCTTGGCTCTGGTTACAAAAGAAGAAAACACAACACTTCTGAGCCAAACCAACGAAGAAGAAATCTGCAAAATCATCTGGTCCATGGCCCCTGACAAAGCTCCAGGGCCAGACGGGTTCACTATTCATTTTTATAGGATATGTTGGAATATAATCAAAACTGATCTCATGAGAATGATAAAAGGATTCCTACAGAAAGAAAAATTGGGAGGTGCCACCAGCTCAACATTCCTCACTTTAATCCCGAAAGAAACAAACCCCGCCTCCTTTGATAGATTCAGGCCAATCTCCCTATGCAATGCCTCTTATAAGATAATTGCAAAACTCCTTGCAAACAGAATAAAGCCACTGCTGGGCAAACTCATTTCAAATTCACAGGGAGGATTCGTCAAAGGGAGACATATCCTGGACAATGTGATCCTAGTTTAGGAAGCTATGCATTCCAGCAAACTCAGAAAAGAGAAGGGCATGTTGATCAAGTTAGACATGGCTAACGCCTTTGACAGAGTAAAGATGACCTTTCTATATCACGTGCTACTCTCATTTGGATTTGAGCAAGAGTTTGTAAATCTGATACAAGCCTGCACCGATAGCCCATGGATAGCACCTTTGGTAAACGGGAGGCCAACAAAGTTCTTCAAATCTTCGAGGGGGTTGAGGCAAGGCTGCCCTCTCTCCCCTTTTCTGTACATTTTAATGGCGGATTCACTCAGTAGGAAGCTGGAGCATGAAAGGTTAATAGGAGTTGTCCCAGGCCTGAGAATTACGAAGGACCTCAAGCCTATTAATCACGCTTTGTTTGCGGATGATTCTCTTATGCTAGGAGGAGCCTCAAACAAAGTAGATTCTGCATTTAAGAGCATACTTTAGAACTACTGCAATGTGTCAGGAGCCTTGATAAGCGAAAGGAAAAGTGTTGTCTATAGTTGGAATGCAACAGAACATGAAATACAAAGGATTGCCAGCACCTTGGGGTTAAAAGGGTATGCAGATTGGGAAAAGATACAGTACCTTGGGCTGCCATTAACTTTGGGCACCAATAAAGTCAACCTGTGGGAAGGAGTCCTAACAAAAATTAAAGGGAAAATTGATGCCTGGGGAGGACACTAGCTCACACACGGAGGAAAATTAACATTGATAAAGGCAACTCTCTCCTCATTGCCGATCTACCAAGCAGCCTATCTCCTGGCACCCAAATCAATTTCTGGGCAAATCAATAAGTTCCTGAGAGATTTCCTGTGGCATGGTGGTAAAGGGAATCAACACAAGTTCCATTTGGTCAGATGGGAAACAACAAAGCATCCCTTAAGAGAAGGCAGGCTCCAGATTAGAGATCCAACTCTTGTTAACATTGGCCTTGGATGCAAAATCCTGTGGAAGTTGCACAATGAGCCTTCTCATCATGTAAGTAAAACACTCCTACAAAAATGCATCCCCAGCGCTCAAATCAAAAATTTACAAAACGCTTTCCACAGGAAAAGCACGCAGCTATGGCAACTATGCCTCAAGGGGACACAAATCTTCACCTAGGATCTATACTGAGTTCCTAGAAACGGTGGACGGACTTGCCTATGGACAGATCGGGTAATGGGGAGGCCGCCCCTTGCCTCAAACACCAGCCTGAACGAAATTCACATTTTTCTTGCCCAGAGAGGAATACAGAGGATCAGTGATATCTCAAAATGGAATGAGGACGGCTCCTGGTCAGACTGGCATTTCGGCAATGTTCCAAATCGTCTCCTTCAACAGCTGGAAACGTTCAAAGCAGAGCTCCGAGAAGCAGCACCAGTGCACATGAATGAAAAAGACAAATGGGGCTGGGGACCCACAGGGAGTTATTCTACAGCCAAAGGCTATGCTATGCTTCAATGCCAGAAAGACAGACCACCCCTAGCTAAAATATGGAAGGACGTTTGGGACTCTACAGCGCTCCCCAAGGTTAATTTTTTCTTCTGGACTCTAATGCACAAAAAGATCCTGACTGGTGAAAAATTAATGAAAAGAAATATCGCAGGCCCTCACAGATGTGCTCTATGCAAAGAAGCAATGGAAACATATGACCATTTATTTGTAGACTGTAAATTTGCAAACAAAGTCTGGTTCCTTACCCTCCATGGTCTCAATGTTGTTGTCCCCTCAAACATATCTGTTGTAGATCTTTTCACAAACTGGAAGGACTGTTATCCCTCGCTCTCAATGAAAACACTTTGGGCCAGAATCTGGATCTCCATCCCTAAGTCTGTGTGCTGGAAACTATGGCTTGCAAGAAACGAGCAAATCTTCAGCAACATAACATGGACCCCCGGCATGGTAGCAGTGAAAGCAAAAGGACTCCTCTTAGAAACTCTGAGTTCTCAAGCCCACAAAACAGATATCTCGCTACAGCAGGAAGAAAAGAATTGGCTCGGTAACCCTATGCTCACGTCTAGGACCCAAAGTATTGAAAAACCCTATTCTGAAACAAAATGGAGGCTAAGAGACAATAATGACACTTTCCAAAGATGGTGGCAGAAGCAAGGAATAACTACAGCTTTCTTCGACGGTGCCTCCAAGGGCAACCCTGGCACAGTGGGAGCTGGAGGAATCATTTACTCCAACGAAGGGACAACGCTAGAAACCTTCAGTTGGGGACTTGGACAAAGAACTAATAACCAAGCAGAAATCTTGAGTCTAATAAAAGTGTGCCAGATAGGCAAGGCAAGAGGCCATCAGAATCTACAAGTGTTCGGAGATTCTGAAATCTTGATCAAAATGATACATTCAGGAGGACAGTTCAATGATTCTGGATTAAATAAGAACCTGAAAAGACTAAGACACACTCTCCAGGACTTCACCTCCTTCAACTGCTACCATATACTTAGGGACTTAAACAAAGAAGCAGATGCTTTAGCCAATAAAGGTTGCCTCCTGGCCCAAGGAGATCTATGCATAAATGACGGAGATCCAACAAAAATCTATATCCCATGAAAAGGATAGCAGCGTGTAAAAATTGTAGATGGTTGTCCGAAGGAGGGCTGGAGCATATGCTGAAACACAGTGCTGGAACAGATGCTGAAACACAGTGCTGGAACAAATGTTGAAACAGATGCTGAAACACAGTGCTGGAACATATGCTGAAACAATGTTGTAATGCTGAAACTCAGTGCTAGAACAGATGCTGAAACACAGTGCTGGAACAGATGCTGAAACACAGTGCTGGAACAGATGCTGAAACACAGTGCTGGAACAGATGCTGAAACATAGTGCTGGAACATATGCTGAAACAATGCTGTAATGCTGAAACACAGAGCTGGAACATATGCCGAAACAGTGCTGGAACATATGCTGAAACACCGCTGTAAAAAATGTTGAAATAGTGCTGAGATATATGCTGAAACAATGTTGAGTCTTATGCTGAAACAGTGACTGGAGTTTCGACACTCAAATTTAATCCAGTTCTTTTAGAAGACGTTCAGCTCACTAGTCTATAGCTATAGAAGTAGAATGGTTCAGGAAGACAGACCCGAAGAAATTTGAGGCCATTTTGTAATTGGATCTATGGTTAGTCCACCCCATTAATATAATCTATAACCGTTTATGTTAAAAATAATAATAATAATAATACAATTCTCATAATACATAAATCAAGTATGAATACAATAATAAAGTGAAACATTTAGAACACATTAAAAATGTATTAATAAATTAATAAAGTATTATGCTAAAGAAATTAGGAGGAAGGGTCTTAGTTTAAAAAATGATGGTGTTCCAATAGGTTTGTCACACTCTCATAGTGGGTTATGTTTGTCACATTGTGAAATTAGAGTTTTGAACATGACATTCCCACATTGGGTAATGATTGTCACATTCTGATGTTATGAAATGCTTGTGACAATGTGATGTAAGGACATGCACATATATGACAGAAAGTGACGGGAGGTCTAGGTGCGATGTATTGCGATGTTAGAAAAATTGTCAAAATGTGACAAAGGGAAGAGTTTTTTAATATAACAAGGTTTGTGCATGACGGTCACATTGTGATGCAAGGATGTGCGAGCATATCAAACCATGGTGCTTTATGAATTCTTTCACTGACAAAATAGATATGTTCTTACAATAGATAATACATAGTAGCTTTCTAAATTTATTCATTCATAAGCAGTAAGACATATGTCGAGGAGTAGGAAACATGTATTCTACCAACTATTTAATCAACATGAATTCAATCAGAGGAGAGCATATGAACATATCTGAACAAGTGCTGAAACAAAAAGGAAACAACCAAGTTCCTCCCAACCATAGAACATAACAACCAATCTACTTGCTCCGTTCACCCCCTAGCCTAACCATGAATCCATGAGGGAAAAATCCAGAACTCCTTCTTATATATAGTACTTCAGTTCTAAGAAACTTCTCTTTGCCTCACACTCAGAAACAGTGCTCATAACAACAAGTGATCTTATTTTCCTTGCATACTAGGTAGTGTCCTGCCTCCTCTCATATGCTATATATCCAAAAACATTTGTGCCTAGTTCTTTTCCCCTTGAGAATTTTCACAACTTTACAAATCTCTGATTTTCAGGGGCTAACAATGGCCAAATTCTTGATTTTCCACTTGTAACATTCAGCCCTGAGGTAGTTCCAACATGTTCCCCACTCATGGAGTCATGGTCAACTGATTTCAACCTGACTGTTCCATTTGTCTATCAGTAATAAATATAAAAATATTTGTTTCTTACAAGTGTCATAGTCAATGACTTGGTTGGGACAAAGAAAATATTTTCCCTATAGTCATAATAATAATAATAATAATCTAGTCCCCGAGGTGTAGAACAGTCAGTGACGGAGTGTGTTGTTAAGCCACTCCGTGATGTTAAACTCACCGGTTCGAAACCTGCGGGGACAAAAAATCCAACCATGTTAAGGGTTGGTGTGGCTCAGGCCGGGTGCGATCCCCGGGTGATTTTGACGGCTTAGATGCCNCAGGCCGGGTGCGATCCCCGGGTGATTTTGACGGCTTAGATGCCCCTGAGTCGCGGTTTCTCAAGCCACAGGTTAATCGCGTAGCCAACAGGTCTCGCACAAATTAACAAACAAAAATAATAATAATAATAATAATCTATTTTTAAGTTCATGACCAAGCCAACACACCAAATTGGTGTATGAGACCCCCTTGTTTGTGGGACAAGGGACCCCCCTCCACCCAGGGATTTGAAAATTCTACGAAGGTATACATACCCTACCCCCCTCTGGATTTGACCCTATGACCTCTTAAGAGGAAACACATGTTCTTAACCATTAGGGGCACTGAGGTTTTACAATTAACTAAATTCAGAATTCAGAATTTCCATAAATGGCAGTAATTTTTCAATTTCGAATTTACCAAAAACGGAAATAAATTCCTAAGTATTTTCAAACTTAAAAATAATTTATTTTTGGGGATGTTACAACCTTCAACTTATTTTATTATCTGATTCTTTTAATTAATTGAGATCTAGTATTGATATTAACACTTTCATCTTACTCCTTTGTAGGTTAAAAAATTCAGTTCGACTTTGCGAAATGAGGCGTCTTGCAATCAAAAGGTACTTGAGTTCCATGGCTTCATTCCACCAGTCCATGCGCTCTCTCTCTTCTATTACATATAGTTTGATATGGACTCTTTAAATTATGTTTAAACTAGCTACATAGTTCATGGGTATATAGAACCCTTGTTGTATTAATATGCTTGGTCAACGACCTATTGACTCTATAATTATATTCTTTTTCATAACACTCTGGGATTTATTGTAGAAGAGGACTCTGTCTTTTTTAAAATATAAATGAATATATTTATGAGATTTTTTAATTCTTTTCTAACTATACTCAGTATGATCATATGAGCTTCGATATATTTCTATTTTCACTTGTTTATTTTCTTTAGTAGTTTGTAATTAAGAAATATATAAAATCAATGAATCTACTAAGGCCAAGAGGTGTACCCATACATATTACTATCTATATACATACACATTAAACATATAATACTTCAGAAAATAAATACTAACAGGTATATTTAAACAATGGCATCCCACAAATCTATCATGGCTACGAGGCACACTTATATAGATTTATATGTATACACATATAAAAGAAACATCAACCATATAGCATCAACCATATAATACCGAAAATGAAATTTCATAATATAGTTACATATTTGAACAATGATGATGGGAAAATAAATGGAACAACCACATTCCTCCCAACCGTAGAAACATGACAACCACAATCACTTGTCTGGATCACCCCCTAGCATGACCATGACTCCATAAGGGAAAACTCAATATCACTCCTTAGCCATTGTCACCTTGAATAGTTCAGAAAAATGTTTTCTTAACACCAGATGTTCTCATAACAACAAAATAGTTCTTTCCCCAACATACTAAGAACGTCCTGCCTCCCACATATGTTGTATTTATCTCATTCCTAGGTCTTTCCATTCCTTTTCACTCCTTGGGAAATTCACAACTTAACAAATCCTTGATTTTTAGGCGCTATTAGTGACAAAACTCAACTTCTGACACTTGTAAAAATAAGCTTTGAGTTAACTCAAACCTATTCCCTACTCATGGAGTCATAGTTAGCTATTTTTAACCTGTTTGTTCCATTTGACTTCCAACATTAAATTTATTAAAAAAATTGTCTCATACATGTGTCCATCAAAAGAGGATAGTTGGCAAGTCAAACCTTTGTCCAACACTCATAAAAATAGTAATTACATACTTCCACAAATCTAAATTCGAATTTCAATAAATGGAAATTTATTTTTGGATAACAACTTAGAAAAGATTTATTTTTTGAATAATTCGAGGATATCACACCCACTAAGGAATATTTGGATTTTTACCTTCTCATCTTTTATGAATTCCACATACTTCAACAACTCAAAGAACCTCTTCTCATATATATCCATTTTCATGCTTCCTAACTTAAATTCAAAGAACTCTTTCATCTTCCTCTCATAGTAATTCTTAGAAAAATCCTTTGAACTTCCTCCATGAGAATCTCTTTTCATCAATATTCTTCGATTTCTTAAGCTGATCCCACCACATAGTTTCCTTTCCTTGCAAGTGGTATGTTTCAATTCTTGTTTCTACCCTTGAGGGGTAGTTATGTAGCTATAAATATTTCTTCATTTGTAATAGCCATGCCTCGTCCTCTTCTCCATTTCTATGCTCACCATTGAAAGTAGGTGGCTTGATTTTTCTGAGTTCACCTTGCAATATATCTCCCTCAGGCCTTCTTCTTTGTCTCCTCACAATAGACACACTTGGGATGTTTCCTGGACTTGAACTATCATGGGTTATCCTATTGGATTTATCCTAGGAATGATGGAACTTGCTCCTGCTCCTTTACTTCCTGTCATTCCCATGTTCATCACTCTTTCTATGGGATTTGGATATTGTCACTTTTCTAGCACAAGATTCTTGTTTGGTGGAAGAGTCTTTCTTGGCTTGGTTCTACAACATGTTCAAACTTTGAAGTATCTCTACAAGCTTCTCATAATTACATGCTCCTTCCCACCTCTTCTTCCATTAGACTCAGTCTCAACATCTCCCATGCTGACATCTAAACCTCTCAATTTCTCTTCATGACCGTAGGATCCTTGGTCATATTTCATGGTTGTGGTTCTCATATAAGAATCAAACTGCCTTCCCGAACCTCTAAATTGTACGGAAAATGTGCATGCAAAAAGTTTTTTGTTAGAAAAAAAAGAATACATATGCAATTTTGGAAAATAGTGTGCATAAATTGTTTTTCTGCCCTTTATTGCCACCAATCATCTTATTTTGAGTTGAATGTAAAATTTTCTACTCAAAATAGTTTTCTAGGTTAATAGATGGAATTTATCGCTCAAGACCTTTCCATTTACCATTCATGTTCCCAAGTTTTATTGTTGAGCATAAATTTATGGTCTTTAGAACTTTTGACCATTTTCTCCTTTTTAGCCTTGTATGCTACAAGTGTGCTCTTTCCCTTCCAACACATTTTTCGGTAGCCAGAACTCACTTTAGGCTCCATGGATGAATTCTACATTCCATGATATTTCCATAAACTTCTCATGGACCCCAAACTAACTCTTGGGCTAGGAGTTATGCCCCTTAAACGAAATTTGGTATTGAATTTTACCCTTGACTGTTTTGGTTGTAACTTATTCATAACATCTTTGTTTGGAAAGAAGTTTGGAATACTTGAAATCTCTCTCCGAGATCTATCATTTTAGAAGTAGAAACTATGTGTCCTACAAGGACACACACAATTCTTACAAAATTGATTTGCTAAAAATGTTTTTTAGGCCTTCAAAAATGGCCTACAAGTTTCTGACCTTTAAAACATTAGAATTTCTGATATTTTCATTTTTTAATTGTTGTTATGGAACTGGTTTTGGTTCTCAGTCATCGGGCCATCGAACCATTGGGAACGAGGAAGACACCTCCCTACCTTCTCACCAAACTTACCTTCGATCCCGATCAAATCTACTAGACCATCGACCCATCATGCATCGATATGTTTCCCATGCAACCTCAAGTAACTTTGACCCCGATATGATCCATCAGAACATTGGTATATCGAACCACCAGTGCATCGGCCTATCGAGCCACCGACTACCACACTCTACATCGATTCATCTCTACCAACAATTTTGGTTTGATCCGATATATCGACATATCGAACCACTTGGGCATCGACTTATTGGGACTTCAAAAACCTTTAACATTGTGATCTCAAGCCCATATCTCGATTCGATATACTTATTCAACACCTTGGTTAAGTAATCTGACATGGCTTGCCACCTGGTGTTACACGTGGCTACCGGGGCCCCATCCCACTACCCACAAACTACTCCCACCTAACCTCCATTTGAATGTCTCTGATCCGATGCTAGGGAACATGGTCACTAGGCTACTGGGCCACTATAACAACTCACACACAACTCTAACCAATTGGAGCCATCGTCGATCCACCAGGGCACTGGGCCACCTTCGACCATGCAACCTCCAACCAAAATTTTCCAACACCGGTCCATCGGGACACCGACCAACACACACAACCTCCATCCAATAACCTCGATCTGATTCGGTGAACATGCTTTTTCATGGGGATTCTGATAGCTAAACATTATATTTCATGCGAGCTCTGCAAGGTTCTGCGACTCTCCATGCTTCATGCGTAAATAAGAAATGTTTTCCTCTTGCTTATAAACTATTCCACCTAATATTTACCTTTGCATGTGGGATAAATAACTCCCATCATAGATCAACGACTAGGAATCCAACGTGGGGTGCAATCAACAACTCCTGTGAATCGATTTTCTAGAATTCATAACTTCTTATTTTATGTCTAGATCAAGCAAACAACAACTCATTGAAAATCCAATTCCATGGAGAATTTCTTGAACATGATTTCTATGGCAGTTTCCATGGAATTAAACCAAAAAATCCACCTCCATCGTTGTCTACAAGCAACAATAATTTTTATCCTAAACGAAAAACTGATTCAAATGACTTCAATTGTCATGCAATAGGCTCCTATAGACCAGTGTTGCAACGTTATTCTCTAATACCATAATGTAATGTCCCCAGCTCATCCAAGGAATGCTACTTGTGGAAAACATAAAAACAAAATTTCTCCATGCTAATTTATTTATTGTAGCTTACCAGCAATGATTTAATTCACAATTTAAAAAAAAATTGGATACCCATAATGAAATTCATCTACAACATTCTAAATGAATAGGAATGCAACAAATAACTCATTTGCAGCAACAATAAACCATTCACATACAAATATTAAGAAATAACAATTTAATTGAGTAAATAACTCATAAAATAGATAAACACTTATCTTTATAAAGCGTTTATGTAATCAACTACTTGGGAAGAACGCTCCACCGAACCATAGACCGATTGTTGTTCTAAATCTCAATAAAAATTAACCCCCGAGATGTGGCTAGGAATCCACAAGAGAAGGGTGCCTCTCACAACCCACTCACAACTCACTAACACACAACCTACTAATAATCTCCTGCAACTATCCTGAATTTTTCTCCGACTCTCTTCCTCTTGACCTGTCCAATCCAATGAATGTACCCTTTCATTTCTCTCAGTCCATCATGCATCCCATTCATTTTTCAAGGTCTCTCTGGCATAACCAACTAGGAATCTCTCTACCGGGAACTCCTACGATCTCACTACTAGGAAAAATTACCAACAACCAATAGAAACACTTGTTGTTACAATGCAACTCACTCAGGATTTCACTCTTGAGGCCTGACAACCTGGTTCTTCAATTTTCGACTCCAAATAGGCTCCCAAACGCTCCAACATGCTCCTAAAATTTCCTAGCCTCCTTGCTCTAGTTCTGGTGTTCTTTCCCTTCCTTCATGCTTGTTTTGCACGTCCAACTCCCTTTGTAAACAGTGCATGTAACAACCCATACACATTTCCTCTATTTTCCCAAGACCATTGACTGCTCACTCTTCACAATGCTGATTTCTTCTTCCCTGTGATTTCTAATAGCTACGGGATGTGAATCTCACACCCACCCTCTTACATGAGTTTTAATGATTGACATTCATACACTCAAACAAAAATTATAAGTTTTTCTCCAATGATAAATAAATTCAGAAAATTGGGTTTGGATTAATAGCCATAAACCATTTCCCTTTGGGCCCCCTCTTAGACACTCTCTTCTCTTGTGGAAAAAATCAACCCCTATATCTATTTATATTCCCAACAATAAGCATCACATTATTTTTATTAAAAAAATATAAAATACATTTCACATATTACATCGTTTAGCCATAGCCATATTCATATCTACATTATGCATTAATTAAACTACGGATTATAGTGGGGATGTTACAAAACTCACATAAGCTTCTTCTACAATTGTATTATTTGTCCATGACATAGTTAAACTAAATTAAAGATTGTAAGCTTGATAACCAACACATTTGTTGAAATACTGACCTCATGTAAATATTAAGCCCACATAAGTCCACTTAAGCTTCTTCTATGGTTGTCATATTCACCATGTGACATAATTAAACTGAATAGAAAATTATAATCTTGATTATCTAATGCATCTCTTAAGATATTAATCCCATGTGAGATTCTTCTACACTTGTCCTATTCACTATGTGGATATTAATCCCACATAAGCTACTTTTGTGGTTGTTCTATTCAACATGTGACATAATTATATTAAATTGAATATTGCAATATTATTAGACAACGCATTTTTTTAAATATTAATCCGAGGTGACACTTGTCCTATTCACCATGTGGATATTAAGTCCATGTAAACTTCTTGTGCGGTTTTCCTATTTACCGTGTCACATAATTAAACTAAATTGAAGATTGCAATATTCACCATGTTGATATTAAGTCCATTTAAGCTTCTTGTATGTCTGTCCTATTCACCATGTCACATAATTAAACTAAATTAAAGATTGCAATCTTCATCATTTGATGCATTTCTATTCACCACGTCACATAATTAAACTAATTTGAATATTGTAATCTTGATAATTTGATGCATCTATTGAGATATTAATCCCCGGATCATCTTCTACATGTGAATATTAAGCGCACATAAGCTTCTTCTCTAGTTTTCATATTAACCATGTGGCATAAATAAGCTTCTTCTACACTTATCCTATTTAGCATGTGGATATTAAGTCCACATATGCTTTTTCTGTAGTTTTCCTATTAACCATGTGACATAATTAAATTAAATTGAATATTGTAAGTTTCATTTTCCAATGCATTTATTGAGATATTAAGGTCACATGAGCTTTTTATACACTTTTCCTATTCAACATGTGGGTATTAAGTCTACAAAAGATTTGTTTGCTAGCATGTGATTGTAAGTTTTTGTTGTTTGTAATTCTAAAAATAAAATGTGTAAAGAGTTTTTCAAATGTCCTATGTTTATAGTGGACACTCCTCTCATCATTAGGGACTATTAAAGCACATAAATAAGTACTACCCCAACTCTCTTTTCATTTCAAAAACTCACACAATTTATTTCCAAAATTACAAACAACAATACCATGAAGTGAAAATCTACATACTTTGATTGTAATCTTGATTAGTCAATGCATCTATTGAGATATTAAGCCCATATGAAATTCTTCTACACTTGTTCTATTGACCATTTGAATATTAAAACCACTTATATGTAATTTTCTTGTTCACCATGTGACATAATTAAACTAAATTAAAGATTGTAAATTTGATTAACTAATATCTATTGAGATATTAAACCCATGTGAGCTTCTTCTACACTTATTCAATTCCCCTTATGGATATTAAGTTCACATGGGCTTCTTCTGCCGTTGTCTTATTCACCATGTGACATAATTAAACTAAATTGAAGGTTGTAAGATTGATTAGTCAATGCATATATTGAGATATTAAGCCCACGTGAGCTTCTTCTATACTTGTCATATTCATCATGTAGATTTTAATCCAATGTGAGATTCACCACGTGGCATAATTAAAGGCTAAAGAGATTTTGTGATTTTCATAGTAGTTGGGTGAAACATGGATCCCGTCTTTTGCTTAATATTTCAAATTGAAGATTGTAAGATTGAGTAGCCAATGCATATATAAGGATATTAATCTTATGTGAGCTTCTTCTCATCTTCTTCTTAGATGAGCTTCTTGGAAAAGGATTTGTTGAACATGTGGTAGATTATTATCATAAAATCTCAAAAGTACTAAAAATACTAGTAAATATAATTAATGTATAGATTATCTCAAGTCCAAGTTATATTAGTTATTTTATATATTTGTTTAAAAACAAATAATTACAACATCTTAGTTATGAATTTATTAGAAATTGGGAAATTAGTTAGTTTTAATTATTGGTATAATTAAATTTATAATACAAATTAAAATAACAATTTAATTAATATATAACTTTTATTTTATATAGATTTATTTATAAATTTATTAAAAATGGGAAAATAATTAGTTATAATTATTAGTATAATTAAATTTACAATACAAATTAAAATGATAAATTAATCAATATATAACTTTTATTTTATAAAATCTATATGTAAATATTAAATTTAAATGATAAATTAATCAATACATAATCTTTATTTTATACAATTCAAGTGTAAATATAATTATTTTACTAAGTTTAACTAGTTATATTTAGAATTTAGATAAATGTATTATGGCTGTAATATCAATAAAATAAATCGAAAAAAATGAAATTCTTATATATAATAAAAAAAATTCATTTTAATAATTTAAAATTAAATAATAATAATTATAAAAATCTAAATAAAATAAAGAGACAAAATTTTAAATAAAGGA
>SNQJ01S0093213.1:0-10905 GCA_010110895.2 Picea sitchensis
CTTGAACATTTAAGTGGGGTAAAAGGAGGTTTCCCCCTCGAAGAGGCTTATTATCTGAAATTATCTCTTTTTCAAGGCGTTGAGTACTTTTCCTGAGGTTTTTCTATGCTATATTGATGTTTGGTTCTTAACAAAGTTTGACCAATTTTGGGATTCAACAGGTTGGTTGAAGGCGAAGCGCAAGGCGAAGTAGAGATCATGGGATCTCGGCTCCTTATTAGGGAATTTTTGGGTTTAGGGTTTATGTAACGGGTATGGGATGTCGGCCCATGGGTTTACCCATGCCTTGGCCCCTTTTGTAATGTATAAATAGAAATCTAGACGATGTAAGAAAGCTAACACTGGATCTAAGAGAGAAGTGGTGCTAACTGTTATATTGTGTTGAGCGCAAGTGATTAGTTGGATCTATGTGGTTGAGTTATCTTTGTGCATACTATGTGCATGAGAACTTGTAGAGCTAAGTGCAAGTGACTGTAAAGAGGCTTTGTGTTGTAACCTATCTCGGGGAAGGAAGGTCTGGCGAGGTGCGCACAGATCTCCTATCCTATGCAGAGTGGGTTCTTGTAGCTATGTTCTTGTATAAGATTGAAAGAATACAGTAAAGAAGAGAAGAGTTTGTGGACATAGCCCCAAACTGGGGTGAACCACGTATATCATGTGTTGTGGTTTCTTTGTGCATTATAGTTGTTATGTTATTGATGTGATTTATGCTTAGTGCAGTGATATATGTTAGATGCATATGATATAGTAGCTTAGTGCTTAGTAATGTGAATGAATGCTAGATATAATCTATTTATATATGTTAAGTTCTTGTATGTATTAGATCTTGTTGAATAATGTGTTGTTATGTAACTAGGGTTTCGACCTGCAATGTGAATAAGGGTTAAATACTGATGAATGTGAACCGCTAAGTGTTATGTTAAGTGTTGTAATCACATATATGTGTCCCAGCTAGGTTGTAGACACTTGAGTCCTGCAACCACTCCTGCCTCTACCTTGGGTGAGACTTCATATGCTTCATAGGTGTTTTTGAAAGGGTCGGTAGTTAGGGTTTTGTTGGTGCGTTGTTGAAGCGTTGAACCCTGGGTCTTCCCCTGTGCCAACAAATGGTTCCGTTGTCGGGACCTGAAACTGTGATTGCTGGGAACTGAAGAAAAGAAATATTTGTGCGTAGATCTGTTGCTTTAGTGCCCAGTATTCTACTTGACTGTGAATATTTGTGCTATGAAAGGAATCAGATCTGAAGAAAAAAGGTAAGATCTTAAAGCTTTATGATCTGAGAAAGGTAAGATAAGTGAAAAATTTTGTTCCAAAAGAATGGATATAGGTATGTCCAATAGATTTTGTCATAGTCTAAAAACTAGGGCACAGCTAGAAGAAATAATATTAGATATGAGTAGATCTGATAAGAATAGTGAAAGATATGGTATTCCTATGCATGGAAAGAATGTTTGGACTAACAAATGGATGTAAGATCCTAGAAATAATTTTTTGCAGGTTAGTTACTGTGATCCTAGTGCGCAGTACAAGAAAGGTTGGGGGTCATTTACAAGAAAGAGAGGATTAATGTTTTTCTATAGTTGAAGAAGACCAGGACATCTTATTAAGGAATGCCCTGGTAGAGGTCCTAGTTTTCTTTGTTGCAAAGTTATGGACCATGAAGTTTTGGATTGCCCTAGAATGATTGCTAAAGTTGAAAAGATGAATATGAGATAAGAAAACCATGAGATAGGCCAAGAAACTAAGGATATGATAGAACCCCAGAAAGAATCATAGACTGTATTATTACAGATGAAAGAAACTCTGAATGATCACAGAGATATCAACTTATTAGAGATCTTAAAAGAGAAGGAGTGCATGGAAATAAGAATAGGATACTTTGACATAGACTATGTTCTGGATGAAGAAACACAAGTGAATATCATGACAGAAAGAACTTGGGAAATTTTGGGAAAGCCTGCTATGGTTCCTTCATTAGGAGGAATAGGATTATTTAGAGGAAATTTGATAACCCTATGTGGAATACTTACCTAGACATCTATGAGTGCTCATGGAACTTCAACAGAAGAATAATTTGGGATCGTTAAGTTTGTTGAGAACAATGCCCCATTTGTTATTTTTCTAGGAAAAACCTACATTGAGAAAGATCATATAAGAAGGAAACAAGAAGAGGAGGATCTAGAACAGAAAAAGAAAGAACTAAAAGATTTCATGGCTAGGAGAATAGCGCACTTACTAGAAGAACAAGAGGACCGGTTGAAGCTATTGAGGACTAGATATTTGGACGTCGAAGTTGAAAGAACACAGGAAGACTTGAAACACCTGTCTGTACAAGAGAGTAGAGCACCTACCCCAGAAAGAGAAGAAGTATTACTCTCAAACCCTATGAAAGACCCTCCACAGTGTGAATTTACTATGTAAAGAGGAGATAAGAACAATAATGGAAAGAGGAAACCAGTGACTCAGATTACAGGAAATAAATCCATAAAGCTCAGCAAGAAGAAATCAAAGTTAGAAAAATTGCAAGAAGTTCCAAGGAGGACTTCGCAGAAGGAAGGTTTGCAGAACTAGAATTTCATCGGGATATCAGAACGAAGAATATTGGCACTTTGCCACAGAGAAGAAATATGACCATTGGAGGCGTCCCAACCATTATCCCAATGCTCCAGAACGCCTCGAACCGCAGTTATGGCTAGAAATATCGCCATTAGACCATTGGGATCATGCCATAACATATGGAATTGCATTGATTGAGGCGTTCCTACCTGTTGGAGGAGTTCGTTATGATGTTATATATTTATCCCGTCGAGCATTGCACCGAGAACACTTTTTCCAATTGTGATTATCTAAACCCATAGAGAACTAGTTTCTTTCATGTAGTGCCTATTGAGAGCTCGCCACCCATTTTGTTACCATTCACCAACCTGTGATATGTGATCTTGAGCATGCATGTCGGGTGACTTCAGCGAAGTAGAGAAATCCATTGAAGAGATCCTCATAGACCTCATGACTGAGAAGGTCATGTCCACAAGAGTCCAAGCCTCGGCGACAAGAGGAGTGCAAGCATCCATGTCGGTTTCTCGTGGATCTGGACCATCCCGAGCTACGATAGAGAAATGAACCAAGAATCGTGATGACTTGACGAATGTGAAGCTCATCCCATCTATCCTACCCAATTATATCCTGCGTTTGGCTAGTGCGGTGAGCCGTGACAGTGTCCCGAGGGTTTTCGACTACACCTTGATTACTGCATACCTCCTGAAGGGGATACGCGCAGTTGGACCACAATGAAAACAAATCACGATGTTGAATATCAGTGACTTCAACTTGGGAGATTGCAAGAACCATTGAATTCTTTCCCCACACAAGTATTTGACTAGGACCAAGGGGAAGAATTTGAATATCATCCCCCATCCGTGGACTATGGACATTGCGAGGTCCACTATCCTGAACGTGATGAAGATAGCACACTTTGGAAGGCATCAATAGGTTAACATATGCGTTAAACTCCTATTGTCTTTCTTCCATGGTGGTTATCTGTGGTTGGACAGATGCATCACCATAGATTTGGCATTGATCCATCAGATCACTATATTAAGCATGCAAGGACTAGACCCACAAGAATTTTATCCAGGCAAGGCTGCAGATTGTGCCCTGGTGAAAATAATTAAATATACCTATCGCGATGTGGAAAAGGGGAAGCGAGGCTACAAGGTAGCTTCCATTTAGAATGGAACAGTTCACCTAGCCTACCAGCTAATCATTGGTAAGCTAGTAAGGAAGAACAGACCCACGCAGGTCACAAGATTCATTGTTGACCTCACGGGAAAATGTGTGGAAGGGATACAAATGAATTGGGCAAGCTACCTCGCCAACCAATTAGAGAAAGACTATCGCGAAGCTTAGGATCAGGGCTACGAGTTCCACTTCAGTTGGTTGTTGATCCTCGTCACTTTCATTTCTTGGGAAATGTCGGAAGGTGCGACCTTCCCTGATATTGAGCCATCAGAACCCTTAGTCATGAAGTTCACCACGCTCTGGTATTCGAGCGACATGGAGAAACAATGGAAGTCAAACATGGTGTTCCACACCTACTACCTACAATTGAAGAGGGCTATTGAGTCTTTCCCTTGGATGACGTCGAACACCCTGGACAATTTTATACCATTTGTGAAGTTTCGTGCAAATAGACATTTTATTTATATCATTGTGTGTGGAGACGAACACAAAGAAGAGCTGCAAAGTTACTATAAACTCATAGAGGAGGACATGGAAGAAATCACTAAGGAATGGCCTACAGAGTTCCTTATACTAGTCGACTAGGTAGAACTATCATACCCCGACCTCATTGGATGTCCTATGGTTACTCGTGAAGAGTATGATGCACCCAGCAGTAGCAGAAGGAAGAAAAAGGAAGAGGTACAGGAGTCTAATAGTGCATCAAAATACTTCTTTACACTCACCTAGAGGGGGAGGTGATGACAAGGTAGACAAAGAAGAGGACAAAGGAGAAGAAGACAAGCATAAACAAGGTGAAGTAACACCCACTAGGGATCCTATTGATGAAGTTGAGACCTCGTGAAAGAAGTCCAAAGCTAGTAAACAAAATATGTAGACTGTGTTCACGATGGATGACATAGATTTCATCATCGCCGCTATCTCATATACCTCAAAAGATATCTTACAGCGCAATGAAGTCAAACAAGAGACCATGTATGAAAGAATTTAAATAGAGCTAAAAGGGGTACATCAAGCCCTCTACTCTAGCCGTGCAGTATCTACTGTGCCCCCGTCATCAGAAGGAACAAAGTTGGGAGATGAGCCTTCCCAGCTACGCTGAATAGTAGATGCGACCAAATCTCACCTCCGTTGTGTCCAAGAAGAAAAATAACAGGCCACAAAGGCCTTAAAGAAAGCAAAAGAGGAAGTTGTAGAGAAACATCGAGTTGCGCAACAAGAAAAATATGACATCCAGGCCAAGTTTGTAGAGGATAGAGTGCAGATCTAGAAGGAGAAGGAACAATTGCTCGCAAAGCAGATTGGAGTTAAAGAAGAAGTCACTAGAGCACTTCTCTCTGTGACGGGATTACAACAAATGGAAGAAGACCCAATGGAAAGCCAAGTAGGGAATATTGTTGAATCCATTCATCAACTCCAACATAGGATAGTAGAACTAGAGTTACAAGAAGTGCCAAGCACTCTGTAGGAAGTGCAAGACCAAAGAGAAGAAATTGTCCAAAGCGCAGTGCCGAGAATCAAGGTATTGGCCTTAGAATGTAAACATCTCAGTAGTCGAAGTGCGCAGACTTATGAGCACCTTGCAGAGGACCCTAAACTAAGGACACTGGAGTCACATCTTCAGGAGGCCAAGCAACAAGCAGCAACAATGCAAGCGCATTTGAAGCCACTACCAGCAGTCGAGAGGATGAAACGATCCCAGGAGCAACACACAGTCCAACAACAATTCCATGCCATACAGAGTAAGGTCATGGAAGTGACTCAACGACTCTAGCTAGTGTAGGATGCAGCTTGCATACTTTTTGAGAAAATTGAAGGACGGGGTGCAGAACTAGAACAAGTGGTCACCACAGTGGAATAGCGCTTGGAAAGACCTGTGACGGAGAAGATTATTCAAGATTTTGTCGAGCAAGAGGCTCTAGCGAAGCAACAGGTCGAGGCCACTCGATCCAAGCTCGAGTCATTTGAGGCAGAGTTACCTAGATCAGATTGACTCGGGATGAGTCACGGGTGAGTGTTGGGGGCATGTTGGACCTTGACCAAGTTTTGGAGAACCTTGGTCACGTTTGACCAATTTTGGAACTTTGACAGACTGATCGAAGGCAGAGTGCAAGGTGAAGTGGATATCATTGTATCTCATCCCCTTCTTAGGGAATCTTTGGGTTTAGGGTTTATGTAATGAGTATGGGATGTCGGCCCATGGGTTTACCCATGCCTTGTCCCCTTTTGTAATGTATAAATAGAAAGCTAGACGATGTAAGAAAGAGAACACTAGGTCTAAGAGAGAAGTGGTGCTAAATGCTATAGTGTGTTGATTGCAAGTGATTAGTTGGATCTATGTGGTTGAGTTAGCTTTGTGCATACTGTGTGCATGAGAACTTGTAGAGCTAAGTGCAAGTGACTGTAAAGAGGATTTGTGTTGTAACCTAGCTCGGGGAAGGAGGGTATGGTGAGGTGTGCGCAGATCTCGTGTCCTATGTGGAGTGGGTTCTTGTGTCTCTGTTCTTGTAGAAGATTGAAAGAAGACAATAAAAAAGAGAAGAGTTGGTGGATGTAGCCCCACACTGGGGTGAACCACGTATATCATGTGTTGTGGTTGCTTTCTGCATTATAGTTGTTATGTTATTGATGTGATTTATGCTTAGTGCAGTGATATATGTTAGATGCATTTGATATAGTAGCTTAGTGCTTAGTAACGTGAATGAATGCTAGATTTGATCTATTTCTATATGCTAAGTGCTTGGATGTATTATATATTGTTGAATATTGCGCTTCTTTATAACTAGGGTTTTGACCTGCAATGTGAATAAGGGTTAAATACTGATGAATGTTAACTGCTAAATGCTTTGTTAAGTGTTGTAATCACAGATCTCTGTCCCAGCTAGGTTGTAGACACTTGAGTCCTACAACCACCCCTACCTCTACCTCGGGTGAGACTTCCTCTGCTTCGCAAGTGTTGTTGAATGGACCGATAGTTAGGGTTTTGTTGGTGTGTTGTTGAAGCATTGAACCTGGGTCTGCCCTTGTGCCAACACATATTCTAGGTTATGATATAGTGTATGGTAGCGTGGAAACCAAAATCAAGATATATGTAAAAATCATAACACATGGATACATGAACTTGAGCCCTATAATTTAGAAACATGGGACTTATTTAAAATAACATTGAGAAGGATTTCCAATTTTTTAGACTTTCATTGAAAACTCTCTTGAAAATTGAAAATCTTGGCTTTAATGTTTCTCCACAATTTGTATAGTCCATTTTTTCTATGAATTTGATTTAATAGCTACTCATCCAGAAAGAAAATTCTCTCTCTCTCTCTTCCCATGTCTTTAAAACTTAAGAAGTGCTCTAGATGTTTCTTTCATTTCTACTCTTTGAAATGTGCTTCATAACCTATTTCTTTCATTTCTACTCTTTGAAATGTGCTTCATAACCTATGTAGTCAAATGAATTAAATAACATGCGTTTATATGGCACATTTGCATGCAAAGAAGGAAGACAAGATAATTTTATTAATGTTCAACAAATGACCATAATAAGTAGGTCAACAAGACTAAAAAAATTACATCTAGAACTTCTTTGTAGTCCATATAGCCTATATCATGATATAGGATAAAATAGAAATATATGAGTTTCAGGCAAAGGTCTAGTTGAGTGCAGAAGTAGTTGCACCCATTTATGCACTATTGTTTCTTATCTTACTTGCATTGTCCAAAACGTATTTCAAAATATGTAACTAGAACAATTAGTGAGAAATAACTTGATTCCTCAATGAAAATATTTTAAGTTCAACAATGTTCCTATATTTCTAATAAAAAATAGTATCCTTGAATGAAGATATGTTGAGAAGTTCAACCATGTTACCAACTATGTTTCACAGGGACTTGTCCCCCCCCAAAAAAAAAAAAACCATACCAGCCATTATGGTGTTCTAGGGACTTGGGGAGCACTAGGGAACATCACCAAATTGTTGGGGACTTCATCGAGGACTTGGGGACTTACTGGCCATTCTCAAGTTGTTTAAAGTGAATTTAGGGACATTCTAGATAGATTTTGGATATGTTCTCAGCAAATTTTGGGGATGTTATGGGCATATTTTGGGGATATTCCAGACATATTTCAGGGATGTTCTAGGTATATTTTGGGGATATTTTGAGCATATATCTTCAATTTTGACAATGGACATTGATGATTGAACAATATGATCGTTTTTCCCATCCATTTTTTTTGTATTGCACTAAATCTAAATTTCTTATACAAGTTGCAGCTCAAAACATAGGTTTTGAATGACGGGTTTTGATGTGGGATTCTGGTGATTTAACAGTTGTCAAAAACCAGGAAATGCAACATTTCAAAGGCTCGTTGATCCTTGTGGTTATTTCTCTTGCTCTTCTAATTTTTTGGGCCATCTCACCTTTTACATATTGTACATGGATTTATAGGAGCCATTCAAATCCAGTTCTTCCAATATCCCAACCTCAAGCATTGTAAAAACAATCAGACAGTAGTGATTTGGATTGGGTACTAAATGTTTGAAGAAATTCATATTCAATCACCTTAATCTAAAATACGAATTTAATCTCTTTACATAACCAAACTATTTTATAGTGGTTTTCAACACAATTTTGGGACTTCGACAAGCTGGTCGAAGGTTGAGCATAAGGCGAAGCGAAGATCACGGGATCTCGGCCCCTTCTTAAGGAATTTTTGGGTTTAGGGTTTATGTAACGGGTATGATATGTCATCCCATGGGTTTACCCATGCCTTGGCCCCTTTCGTAATGTATAAATAGAAAGCTAGACGATGTAAGCAAGAGAACACTAGGTCTAAGAGAGAAGAGGTGCTAAGTACTATATTGTGTTGAATGCAAGTGATTAGTTGGATCTATGTGGTTGAGTTAGCTTTGTGCATATTGTGTCCATGAGAACTTGTAGAGCTAGGTGAAAGTGATTGTAAAGAGGTTTTGTGTTGTAACCTAGCTCGGGGAAGGAGGGTATGGCAAGGTGCGCGTAGATCTCCTGTTGATCCAGGTTATTTTCGGCACGAAATGAGATCGAAGATGTAATAAAGAAATTCATAGAGATATCGTAGATATTCAATAATATAACATAAATGTATCAGTATGCAACCATAAACACAGATATAAAGTAATACACAATTTCTATTAATGAAAGAAATGTACAGAGACTCTAAAAGTACAGAGTGAAAAACTCGCTAGAATGGTGGTAGCTTATCTCTGAGAAGAGATGTGACGGCTACTTGCATTCGCAAGAAGATGACTACAATGAGGCTCTGAAGGCATTTTTACAATAAGCAGGAATTCCAAAAACCCTAGACATCCAAAAACCTAACCCTAGGAGATGAAGTGCCAAAAGTCATGTGGGCCCCGTTTGGGTAAGTGAGTACATCAACTTCCTGGGGTCGTAACTTTTGCATACGATCTTTGTTTTAGGCGTTTGATAGCTCGTCGAAAAGGTATCATCGAGGAGATTCATTTTGGGGGCTCAATCATGCCTTTTGATATCTTTTAGAACCTCAATCTCGAAAAACCTTCATTTGGGCCCTCAAAATGGCCTCGGGAATTAAAACCTGCTAAAAATAGTAAATTGCCAAAATTGCCAAAAATTTGTTTTGAGCCAGTCAGAAAAGGTGGGTGGACATAGATATCCACCTGGATCACCTATCCTATGTGGAGTGGGTTCTTGTGGCTCTGTGCTTGTATAATATTGAAAGAAGACAATAAACAAGAGAAGATTTGGTGGATGTATCCCCACATTGGGGTGAACCACGTATATGTTAATATTATGGTAGCTGCGGGAGGTATTTACCTCTACATGTGAACCTGATGAGAATAGAAGACTCCGGGAAGCAAGAGAAACCCTAATGAATTGGCTAATAACCCTAGAAGCCTTTTCAGCTCAAGAATATAATTTATATTAGGCTATTAGCCTCCAAGAGAAGAAGTCGGCCAGAATTAATAATAATATACTGAACAGACACCTACCCAGAAGGAGAAGTCATCCCCAGTAAACTGGCAGGATTACTATAAATACAGGGCGCCATTTTCTCATTTGTCACATCTCAGGACTGCAGTTTTCCCAGTTGGTGCGCACTGCAGGTGTAGCTAGTGCGCAGGTTTGGAGGAGGGTTGTAGGTGCAGCTGCAGCAGCAGCAAGTTTCAATATTTGGATTGGATATATCTTGGCTAGGGTTTGGACTATCTGATCAGCTTTTTGTGATGCACTATCCTTGGGGAGAGATGCACTGCTCTTTGTTTGGCCATCTAGCCTAGGGTTTGCTTCCGGAGGAATTCTCAGGTCAAGGTTAAGGTGCTCGAAGGGAGGCTTCGGCCTATGGTTGGGAGATGAGGGTATCGTCGTGGTAAAACGAGCACACCATCTTATATATTCTAATAGGTTATGGGCCCACGCCCCTTCAGTCAGCCTAAAACACTGGAAGGAAACATAGCCGCTATATATTGAGCTCATTGAGGAACTACCGCTAGGGTTACTAGCAGGAGCAACTTCCAAAAGAACTACAGCTAGGGTTACCAGCAGTAGCAGTTGCAGAAAACTTAAACCTCTTGTTGAGGCACCTTAAGTGACGAGATTGAACTAATCTCCAGATAGATCAATGTGCCATAGCCCAGCGCATCTCTTGGTACACTCAGAAGGCCAAGACGTGAAGTTTGGATTTCTGGTCAAATCTAGGGTTTGACCAAGTCAAGCAAGCCATGACAAACTCTATGAAGTCTGAAAAAAAGCTAGAAGGAGCCTCCAACTTCAGAGCCTGGAAGACAAGGATTGACCTCATCCTTGCTAAGAATAAAGTGTTGGACATTGTGAAAGGAAAGATCGTGAAGCCAGAGTTTATAGAAGGAGAAGAGAAGGAACCATAGAACGTTGCAGCTATGGAGAAATTCAAAGACGTTGACATCAATGCCATGAGTATCATAGTGGATTCCATAAAAGACCACTTGATACCCTACATCTCCCATCTTGACTCATTGAAGAAGATGTATGATTCCCTAACTAATCTCTTCTCAGTCAGAAACATTGGACAAGTTATGAGTCTGAAGAATGAACTTCGTGACATGAATATGAATGATGACGATAGCATAACATCCTACTTTGTAAGGATCTCCCAGTTAAAAGATCAACTAC
>SNQJ01S0093213.1:10984-21361 GCA_010110895.2 Picea sitchensis
GGTCAAGGTTAAGGTGCTCGGAGGGAGGCTTCGGCCTGTGGTTGGGAGACGAGGGTATCGTCGTGGTAAAACGAGCACACCATCTTATATATTCTAACAGTATATCCTGTGTTGTGGTTTCTTTCTACATTATAGTTGTTATGTTATTGATGTGATTTATGCTTAGTGCAATGATATATGTTAGATGCATATGATATAGTAGCTTAGTGCTTAGTAATGTGAATGAATGCTAGATCTGATCTATTTCTATATGCTAAGTGTTTGGATGTATTAGATCTTGTTGAATACTGTGTTGCTATGTAACTAGGGTTTCAACTTGTGATGTGAATAAGGGTTAAATACTGATGAATGTTAACTGCTAACTTCTTTGTTAAGTCTTGTAATCACAGATATGTGTCCCAGCTAGGTTGTAGACACTTGAGTCCTGCAACCACCCCTGCCTCTACCTCAGGTGAGACTTCATCTGCTTCATAGGTGTTGCTGAAAGGGCCAATAGTTAGGGTTTTGTTGGTGCGTTGTTGAAGCGTTGAACCCTGGGTATGCCCATGTTCCAACACATAGTCTAGGTTATTATATAGTGCATGGTAGCATGGAAACCTAAATCAATATATATGTAAAAATCATAACACGTGGATGCATGACCTGGAGCCCTATAATTTAGAAACATGGGACTTATTTGAAAAACATTGAGAAGGATTTCCAATTTTTTAGGATTTCATTGAAAACTCTCTTGAAAATTGCAAATCTTGGCTTTAATTTTTCTCTACAATTTTTATAGTCCATTTGTTCTATGAATTTGATTTAATAGCTACTCATCCAGAAAGCAAATTATCTCTCTCTCTTCCCATGTCTCTAAGACTTAAGAAGTGCTCTAGATGTTTCTTTCATTTCTACTCTTTGAAATGTGCTTCATAACCTATGTATTCAAATGAATTAAATAGAATTATTTTAGATGGCACATTTACATGCAAAGAAGGAAGACAAGATAATTTTATTAATGTTCAACAAATGACCACAATAAATAGGTCAACGAGACTAAAAAAAGTACATCTAGAACTTCTTTGCACTCCATATGGCCTATATCATGATATAGGATACAATAGAAATATATGAGTTCGAGGAAAAGGTCTAGCTGAGTGCAGAAGTAGTTGCACTTATTTATGCACTATTGTTTCTTATATTACTTGCATTGTCCAAAACGTATTTCAAAATGTGTAACTAAAACAATTAGTGAGAAATAACTTGATTCCTCAATGAAAAAAATTTAATTTCAACAATGTTCCTACATTTATAATAAAAAATAATATCCTTGAATGAAGATATGTTGAGAAGTTCAACCATGTTACCAACTATGTTTCACAGGGACTCATCCCCCCCCCCAAAAAAAAAAAAAACATATCAGCCATTATGGTGTTCCAAGGACTTGGGGAGCACTAGGGAACATCACCAAATTGTTGGGGACTTCAGCAAGGACTTGGGGACTTACTAGCCATCCTCAAGATGTTTCAAGCAAATTTAGGGACATTCTAGATAGATTTTGGATATGTTCTCAGCAAATTTTGGGGATGTTATGGGCATATTTTGGGTATATTCCGGACATATTTAAGGGATGTTCTAGGTATATTTTGGGGATATTTTGAGCATATATCTTCAATTTTGACAATGGACATTGATGATTGGACAATACGATTGTTTTTCCCATCCATTTTTTTTATATTGCACTGAATCTAAATTTCTTATACAAGTTGCAGCTCAAAACATAGGTTTTGAATGACGGGTTTTGATGTGGGATTCTGGTGATTTAACAATTGTATTTTCAACAACAACATTACAACAAACAAAGCCTCCATGTCAAAAACCAAGAAATGCAACATTTCAAAGGCTCGTTGATCCTTGTGGTTATTGCTCTTGTTCTTCTAATTTTTGGGGCCATCTCACCTTTTACATATTGTACATGGATTTATAGGAGCCATTAAAATCCAGTTCTTCCAATATCCCAACCTCAAGCATTGTAAAAACAATCAGACAGTAGTGATTTGGATTGGCTACTAAATGTTTGAATAAATTCATATTCAATCGCCTTAATCTAAAATACGAATTTAATCTCTTTACATAACCAAACTATTTTATAGTGGTTTTCAACACAGTTGTAAAAATCTGGAGAACCTATTGAGAAGGGAATGTCCTTTATAATTTTAACATAATCACCATGAGCACAAAATATGAGGAAGAAAATTTGTTATAGAGACAATTATATATTTCATAGATCCTTCATGGACCTTATTGCAAATCGAAAATAGTTACACTTAAGTTTCCTAAAGCTAAACTACATTTTGCATGTCTAGGAACCAATAGCAAAAACACTCGACCCTTCTTTAAATTCTCAAAATTGACAAGTGTAAGAATTGTACCTAATACTATATAGTATAGCATGTTATGCTTACAAACTCGAAACAACTACCAATGCAAATTATACAAATTATGTTTATGGTGAATTCTAAATTATATATATGAATTTAAACTTGTCAACGACACAGCAACAACCTCATCAATGATAAACAGCGAGTTGAGAAAACCGTAGCAAACTACACCAACACATCATCGATGTGTTTCCAACGTTTAGTGAAATCTGTCCAACAAATTACCAACATTTTATCGACGGGCGACCAACGTCGGGCAACGATGATACGGTGGTGTCGGAAGTTACTATAATTCGACAATATTGTGACAATGTTGCGACGATATCTTGGTGATCTTCCAACTTAATACTGACGCTTAAAAGTGTTTAATTAAATTCCGACCATCTCGACCGACATATAAACTTCTTAAGTCGGCGAAATTCTCTTGACAATGTTTAAAAAAGGTAGCTTTACAAATTGCCACGATAAATTGCGCCGACAAATTAACAGTGCTCAAGCTGAAAGATTGTTGAAATTACAATGAAATAGATCCGACATTGAAAAATTATTTATTGTGATTTGATTGCAGTAACACTAATGTCAATGCCACATCAGAAATTGTACTCAAAGCTCGACCAAAAGTCTTATAAAACGCAACTATATCACGGATCACATGCCAGCATTTTGAGGTCCGACTAAAGGTTGGTCAAAGTATTATAATGTTGTGATATAGAGTTTACATGCAAACCTTGTATTATAAAATATGCACTTTATAATGTAAAGTTTGTATCACAAACTTTATATTATAAAATATACATACTATAAAGCATATATTATAAGGTTACGGTGGAGTGTATGACAAAGGGAAAACCAACTCATGTATGGTGGTGGGTCTTTTTGAAGAATTAAAAATTATATTATATTGAATCCTCTATCCAATACCAAAAACACATTGTTCTACCTTTCATAATTTGCATTTCATAAAGTAAATGTGGAAAAAGATATTAAGGTTGATTTAATTCGGTTTGGTGCTAACAAAAATGCAATAAAGTATTATGAGAAGCAAAAGGATGTCAAGAGTTTCATTTTTGTTCATTACAAGTGGTTGTTATAGTCCATTTCTAAAAATAAAAAAGTTTTAAAGTAAAAACAAAGTGATTGAGTTTCCCTCACAATCAATTCTTCTTTTACGGGGGAAAAAGATCTTTGGCATTATCTAATAAGGTCTTTAGCATTATTTAAATTTGTATTAGCATTATCTAAAGTGCAAATATGTATTATGAGAAGCCGAAGGAGGTCTAATATTGTATTCTTACCCACTTCAAAAGTGTTGCTACGATCATACGAAGGATTGTAATAACAAGCTAAGACACCAAACTAGCCCCAAATTTGGTCACAATTTTGGTAGAAGGCTAAGTTGGGTTGAATAGGAGCTTCCCTTCTGATTGGATTTGACAAAAGCATAAAGAAAGCATTTTTATTGGTGGAGGAAGAAAGTTACTTTAATTTAATTTGGGGGTAGCTCATATAGTTCTCCCAATTGTATAATAGAGAATTTATATCATTATAAAGGGCTAGAGATTCAAATCAATAGTAGAGGGAAGATTGAAAGCGAAGAGGCCATCAAAAACTAAAGATCTTCCCAAAGCACCACTCTTTCTGTAGAAGCAAGTAATTGTTCTTATTCTTCTTCGTCTCTTTCTCTCTCCATTGTCATTCTCCTTGCATGCCCAAGAGGCTAATTATAATCATTGTATGATCCCAAAGACCATATTGGCTCAAGAAATAGACTTGAATCCCTTTTGAGACCCAATGTGTGCCATTCTAGAAGAGATTTTAATGGAAATTGTCATAGCACTAGTGGTGAATGAACCCCAGTATGGCATTCTACCGTAGTTTTAATGGAATGATGAAGGACATAGGTGAATCAACCCCCCAATTCCATCTTTCTTCCTAAGAATATTTTTGGTTTGAAAGATATGTGGAGAAACTCAGGATAGAGCTAAGTCAGCCTAAACTATGGTGTCTTTTTTTTTTGCCTTTCACATTCATTCATGGAAGAATACTTATGTAAATAAGTGATCAACTTTGCTTCATTGATGAAATAAAGTTTCAGTGATTGCTCTTGCATTTCTTGTCTATTTACTTCATTGGTATTCATTAAACTTGTTGGATATGTTTTAAACACCCAATAAGGATTTGTGTTTTATGATTTCATGTACTACATAAAATTATGAAATAAAAATGCTTTCTATTGCAATTTTAGGGTATCGATAAATAGATTGTACATCCAATGTATAAACTATCCATATAAGAATGATTTGTTTAGGAAATTGATGCTTTGTGCCATGCATATACATCTGTGTACACAAGCATGTATGAAAGAATAATATAATATTCCTTAAGGAATATTATATTATATATGTGTATGTGTTAATAATTAATTATTAACATGTACATGCATGTAATATATAATAATAGTTTGTAACCATGGGAAGGGGTTTGAATCGTCATCATGTTGTTTGGGTTCTTTGTCTCTCCAAACACTATAAATCAAATTTCCTTTTTACTTTTTGAGGTTACAAAAATGATGTCTTCTTAAAATCCAACATGTGTATTCCAAGAGGATATATGATCCATTGAGGGCACTCTCCCCTCTAACGCAAGTGTTAGAAAATCAAGATCGCGGAGAAATAAACCAAAACAAATGCGGAAATAAAACACAGAAGATACAAAATACAATAGAGACACAGATATATGTGGTTCACCCAGTGTGGGATACGTCCACCAGAGAAATTCCCAGGTCCTTCCTTTATTATTATCCAACAAAATGAAGGGATACAACCTATAACACACCTGCTATAATTTTCTCTTCTTTCTCTCATGGACTCCTCTCTCATAATACAATATTCACACACATACTCAACTGCAATACAATTCTCTTATGAAAAGAGGGCTTCCTTCTAGGGAAAAAAACCCTAACATAACTTCTATCATCAAATCTATAACCTTATAATGAACAGTCCAGACTGACTACAAGATTACAGTATTTTACAAGTAATTTTTCCCAAAATTTCGCTTCGAGGGCACTGCCTCCAAATCCCACACCAAGGGGGGTCTACAAAAATTCCCCCCCCCCCNGACAATTGTGGTAGGGAAATCCCTCCCACACCCCCTATTAGGGAATTGGGTCCAAGAACAACTGAAACAAACCTATGAATTAGGAAGATAATGAGGCTCCACAACCAACAATATCCCACTTGGAGACTGATCACAACAACTCCACTACTGTTGTACTTACTGGACTATACTCCAACTTGGACCTGGAAAATTTCTCCTCTTCACCTTCATGCTTGAAGACCAACTGAAAATGAGCAAGAACTCAGATTCTCCCTGGTTCCTACCTTTTTTAACATGTTTGCAGGATTATGGCTAGTATGTATCTTTTCCAACTTCAAATGTCCATGTTCCAAGACGGATCGTATGAAATGGTACTTGATATTTATATTCTTAGTATTAGAATGGAATGTTGAGTTATTTGCAAGATTAATGGCACTTTCATTGTCACGGTACAACCTATTATTCTCCTTCTTCTTTCCCAATTACTCCATAAACCTCTGTAACCAAATCATCTCTTTTCTAGCCTCTATAGCAGGAACATACTTTGCTTCCATTGTTGAAAGTGAAACAACCTTTTGCATTTTTGAAATCCAACTTATTGGTGTTCCACCTACAATAAAAACATACCATGTGGTTCTCCTCCCGCTATTTTTATCACCTGCCATATCTGAATCAACATATCCATGTAGAATAATGTCTCAACCTCCAAAACATAATGCATGAGTTATAGTACCTCTAAAATACTTGAGAATCCACTTTACTTCCTCCCAATGTTCTTTACCTAGATTGTTCATATACCTGCTCACAACTCCCACTGCATGTGCAATATCTAGTCTTGTGCAAACCATCACATCATCAAGTTGCCAACTGTTGATGAATAAGGGACCATGGACATGTATTATATCTCCTCATGTGTCTTGGGACACATTTCTTTGGTTAATTTGAAATGGTTGGCCAAATGTGTACTAAATGGTTTTTCACTCTGCATTCTAAACCTCTCCAACACCTTCTCTATGTACTCACCCTGAGACAATGTCAATTTGCAATTTTTCATGACTCTTGTTATTCTAATACCAAGCATTTTCTTTGCAGCACCCAAATCCTTCATCGCAAATGAATTTGATAATTTCCTTTTGAGCACATTTATATCATGCATGTTAGACCCTGAAACAAGTATGCCATCTACATACAATAGCAAGATAATATAGCTTCCATTTTCTAGCCTCTTAAAATAAACACAGTGATCAGAATGACATCTACTATAACCTTGTTATGTCATAAACCTATCAAAATTCAAATACCACTACCTTGGAGCTTGCTTTAGTCCATACAAGCTCTTATTCAACCTGCATACCAAATTCTCCTTCCCTTTGACCTCATACCCCTATGGTTGTTGCATATAAATCTCTTCATCCAAATCCCCATGGAGAAACGTTGTTTTTGCATCTAACTGTTCAAGATGAAAATCTTCCACTGCCACAAGACTTAAAATAGTCCTAATTGAATTCATTTTTACAACAGGAGAAAAAATTTCATCAAATCATATCCCTTTCTTTTGTGAAAACCCCTTTACAACAAGTCTAGCCTTGTACCACTTTTTTCCTCCATCTTCGTCCTTCAACCTGTAAACCCATTTATTATGCAATGTTCTTTCTCCTGTAGGAATCTGAACCAAGTTCCGGGTATGGTTATTTACCAAGGAATCCATTTCCTCTTTCACTCCTTTCTCCCACTTCTTTTTAGTTTCTACCTACATCTCCTTTTCATAACTTTCTGGTTCACCAGAATCAGTCAATAGTAAATAATACAATGGAGAGTATCGTTCAGGGGGTCTACTTAACCTGGTAGATATTCTAAAAACACTTGCAGGAGTTTAAGGTTCCTGTTGCCCCTATTGTTGTACATTTTGATTTTATAGTACATTTAGAATATATTTTTCAGTGATCTCATCAAGCACTTGTATTATGGTTTTTCTTCCCTGCAATTGATCTTTGTACATGACCTTCTCATTGAATATGACATCTCTACTCCTAATTATTTTGCGATTTTCATAATCCCATAAGTGATAACCAAAATCATTAACATCGTATCTAATAAATATACACTTCTTGGATTTTTCCTCAAGCTTTGTTCTATTTTCTTTATCAATATGGACAAATGCTTCACAATCGAAATTCTTCAAAAAATAATAGTTTACCTTTTTACCTGTCCATGCCTCCTTTAGAATTCCACCATCTAAAGAGCTTGAAGGTCCTTTGTTTATCAAGTAAACAATAGTATCTACAGCATCTTCCCAGAACTGTAAGGGAAACCTAGCATGCAATCTCATACTCCTTGCACACTCCATGATTGTCATGTTCATCCTTTCTGACACACCATTTTCTTGTGTTGTTCCTGGAATTTTTTTCTCTCTACGAATCTCATGGTAAGAAAAGAAATAATCAAACTCCTTGCTGCAATATTCGCCTCCATTTTCTAATTTGAGACACTTCAACCTTTTTCCTATCTCATTATCAACCAAAGCTCTCCATTTCTTAAAAGTATCAAAAACATCAGATTTTTTTCGAATGCAATAAACTCAAGTTTTTCTAGTTCCATCATCAATAAAAGTAACATAATAACGATATCCACCAAGAGATGATACTTGAGTTGGTACCCATACATATGTATGCACAATATCTAACCTTTCACTTTTCTTTTCTTTTCCGACTCTCAAAAATCTGACTCTCTTCTATTTTCCATAAACATGGTGCTCACAGCAATCCAAAACAATTTGTTTAAGATCTGGAAACAAATTTCTTTTATGAATTATGTTCATCCCCTTCGCACTCATGTGTCCAATCATATGATGTCACATTGTTGTATCCACTCCTGTAGAAGCTAAAGATATAGAAGAGTCAATATTACCAGTACATAAATACAATGTACCTACCTTCTCTCCTTTTTTTATCACCAGTGATCCTTTGGTGACCTTCCACGTATTATCTATGAATATAGATATACATCCTTCACTTTCCAACTTCCATGTTGAAATTATATTTTTTCTTAGATATAGAACATGTCTTACCTCTTTCAACAACCATTGGTTTCCATTGTTCTGTTTTATCTGTACCTTACCCATTCCAACAAGTTTGCATGGTGCATCATCACCCAAATGATCCTGTCCAAAATCACCTTCAACACAATCTAGAAAATGTTTCTTATGGAGTGTGGCATGAAATGAATCCCATGAATATACTACCCAAGACTCAAAAATATTATCTACAGAAAGAATCAAAGCATCTTGTAACACATCACCTATTACATTTGCTTCTTGATTTTTCTCTTATTGTCCATCTCTTTGTTTCTTTGGAGCTCTGTAGTATTTCTTCATATGTCCTTTCTTCCCACAATTCCATCACTCTATCTTTCTCAATCTATATTTGGATATGCCCTTCTTATAATTCCCATGGTTCCCTGAGCCCTTTCCTCTATCCTTTTGTCGTCCCCTGTTCTCCATGGTCAATGCATTACCTGATGTCTCACTTGTTCTTTTTTGTCGCATTTCCTCGCTAAGGATAACTCCAACAACATCATCAAATTTTAGAGTGTTTGAACCAGAGACAAAGTTACTTACATCCATGACCAATTCATTCCATCTTTCTAGCAATGAGCATGGATTAGAAGAACCCTAACCTCATCATCAAAGTCCACTTTTATATAAATTAGCTTATTGGTAATTGTATCAAATTCATTTAAATGATCTACAACAGACCCACTGTAACATACCCGGCCACCCAGGTCGGGTCATGCCACCTAAAAAAACTTTCATGCTCTGATATTGTATTGTAGCATCCCCAACTACTTGCTAGGTTATGCCACGTGAAACTCTTTCAGATTGTATATGAAAACTTAAAGCATATACAAATACTCTTCAAATATACAGATTCATGTGGAATAATACTAGCAATACACATATAACATACATAGGAAAAAAACCCATAAGAATAAATGCATAAATACAGTTGCAACATGTAATTTAACGCACAATTGATACTTATCTTTGATAGAAAGACCACTAACTGTGTGCAGACCTTCTACACTCCTCCCAGCCTTAGACCACGTTGCTCAGAACTCTCAACAGTGGATCACCCCCAAGATGGGACTAAACTCCACCTGTGTAAAGGGATTCCTAACCAAGTTGATGTATCTCAAACAACAGGAACAACTCCATCAGTTGCCAACCCAAACTAACATCATATAGTCTCTCATTCCCCACATGTCTGTCCCACCCTAGGAAGTGTTCCCCTTCTCTTGTCAATAGTCCTTTGGTTGCCCCACTTCCCTTCCATGGCTTCAGCAACAAGCCAGATAGGAAGTCTTAGAGAACTGTAGCTGCAGTTGGGCTCCCTCAGGAAATCAATTCCCAACAATTCTCTCACCTAGAGAGAGTTTACCATGGGCTTGACAACCCACCTCTTCTATCCCACGGGCCAGACAACCCACCTCTTCAATCCCATGGTTATAACAACTCGCTTCTTCAGTCTAGTGCTTAAGTCATCCAAGTATAGGAAGAGGTGAATAGCAGCAGCAGAGTTTAGGGTAAAGTATAGGTGATGGTAGCATCATCCTTCAGGTAAGGTACATGGCGTTGGTCCTAACAAGAAGTACAGGTTACTTCTCAAGGAGTGTGTGACGGAATGGAGAGGTCTGAATGATGGAGTGAATGGAACCAATCCAGCAGGAATCAATGGCTCATGCACAAAGCCCAAACTCTTTGTATGCATGTCGCAAATTGGACACTTTTCTTTATGAAGCTTCATGGGCTCCACTTGTAATTCGTTCCCTTCCCATAGGAATCTAGGATAATCATAGGTTA
>SNQJ01S0093213.1:28560-60860 GCA_010110895.2 Picea sitchensis
GACCAACTTGCGACACTTGCGAAAGTTGTAGGGAAGATGCGACACTTACGACGATTGATAGGGACAATGTGACACTTATCCAGCTAAGCAATTTTGACGTGTAACAGGTTGGTGCATACTTCAAGCCAAATCGCATCACTGTGTATTGAAAAGAACCCCATTATGTTGCAAATGTGGTCTTATGTCGATCTTCCTTAACAATCTTGATATGGTGATAACCTAAAAATCCATCTATGAATGAGTATACCTCATGTCCTCCTACATTATCTAGAACTTCATCGGTAAAGGGTGTAGGGAATGGATCATGTAGGGATGCATCGTTCAGTTTCCTTGAATCTACACAAATTCTAATTTCTCATGTCTTCTTATCTTGGACCACCATAGGGATAATCCATTCAGATTCTTCAACAAGTTCTATGATTCCTGCTTCTAGCATTCTATCCAATTCAATCCTAACTTTTTGCTTATATTTTGGATTCAGTCTGTAAGGTATTTGTTTGATAGGTCTTGCATCTGGTCTCAAGGGTATCTTCATTTCTCCCATGGGCCCTTTAATTCCCTTCATGTCTGTGAACTTGGTTGGAAATAAATCTTGATATTCATGCAATAGCTCTGTGATCTTTATAATAGTATCATCATCCCAATAGTCTCCCACATTTGCTAATTTAGGTGTTTGCTCTGTTCCAATATTAACCTTCTTAATTTTAATGGGTTGAACAACAAAAGGTAGTTCAATCCCTGGTCCTTCTATGTGTTTGTGACCTTCATTTTATGCAATGTTTACATCTCTAGGGTCATCATCCTCATCAGCATTAATATTGTAGCAATCCTGTAACTGTTGAAGAGGCGCAGTCCATTCATCTCCTTCTTGGGAAAAATGGAGGTTAGGTGCCTCCTCAAGGACCTTTTGTCTTAAACTTTGTAAAGCCTGATCTACTGTAGGGTACTGACTCTCAAATAAAAACATAGCTATAAATTTTTGAGTCATTCCATGCCAGTCTGTAGTGATGAGGCATAGTTCTTCTTGAAGATACCAGTTGATATGTGTGGTATCCAAGTTGTTAATGAACTTATGCACCCATTTTTCTTTAAAATTGTTTCTCCAGGCCTTATCACAACTTTGCATGTGGTCCATTGGACAACTTTGGCCTATGTATCAAACTTTGCATCCTTCTTCTTGGTCTGAAAAATGCATTGTTAATAAGGTGTGACATTGTGTCCACTCCATGATGTTCCTCTTATGTGCTCCCCACCATCTAGCTGGTGTGGTTTTCAATGCCTCATCCAATGCCAACATCCTCTATTGTACTGGTACCATTTTATCAAATTCAACTAGAAATGTCTCTAGGTGATTCAAACCATCAAATGTTGGAAGATTACTTACTTTGGTGCCAATCCAGCGAACTGCTCTAGTCAATCTGGAACATTGTCGTGTGGAGACTTCATACATCCTGCTCTGCCAATTTTCTAATGCCTCTTTTGAATCTGATGAGCATACACTTTCACTTTGCCAGTTGAGATTTCTGTCTGTTGTAGGATTAATGTAATCCTGATGTCTTATTGTCCGCTTGTAGATGTTTTCAAGCTCATATGCGTGGTCCTCTTCCCTAATAGGTTATGTGTATCTGTGACCTTCATCCGGGTCTAGAGGTGTGATGACTATAAGGCCATTACCCTCAAATGTCATTCTTCTCTTCTTTAAGTCAACAACAGTCGAATTGTTGAAATCCCGATCAATTCCTAAACGCATAGGATAGGGATAGCTATCATCAACAATTTCAATCACTTCAAAATATGAAAATGTCCTTATCCCATCAATGTCTATAGGAACATGCTCTAGTCTTCCAAAGGGGCTCACTACCTGTTGATTAGTCATTCTGAGCCCGATAGGAGAATAAATCAATCTAGGTTTTCCCATCAGTGCCTAAGTCTGCTTCGTCATAACATTGACTTTTGATCCTAAGTCAAGGACCACATATTCCACATCATAGTCTCCAATCTGAGCACTAAGGTATAATTCCTTGTTTGTTCTCAGTTTCCTTGATACTTGATTCATAGCTTTACTCAGCATAGGGCCTATTCTCCCAATTTCATATTGTCTCACCAGGTGTTGTAATTATTGTACATCCTTTTCATCTTTAATCAAATTCATACATGTATATAAAAATTCCATGAGCTTTCCTACCTCTTTTCCTTGTCTAGCTATAGCAGACTGATCAAATGTTGGTGGCATATCACATTCTCTTACTTCTAGTTGTTCCTTAGATGAAGAATCTTGTTCTCCTACAAATTATTTCCTTGCTTCTTCAAAAGTATGCCTCTCTCTCCTTGGGTCAAACAACTGTGCCTTCTCTGCAACTCTTCTGATTCCTGATCCATATGCAGTCTTTCCTGGAGTCACGCTATATTTCCCTATAGCAGCGCCTCCTCTAGTAATAATAGTGACTTTGGGGTCTTCACAGCGAGGTTCTATTGATATTAATTGTACTTGTTGGTTTCCTCCTCGTCTCTCATGTAGTTTGGCTAACAACACTGGACAATCCTCAATGACATGGTCAAATGAGTTACAATAGTTACAAGTGGTACAAGGGTTCTGACAATCCCTTTCCAAATGTCTTGGTTATGCGTATTTATAACAAATAATATGACCTCTACCTCGGCCCATACCTCCTCCTCGTCCTCTTCCTCTAAATCCACCACGAGGATTGAAGTTTCCTCTTCCTGGGGAGTTGAACTACGCATTATTTCCTTCTTGGTGTACTTATCCTTGAATTCTATATGTATCCCTTAATCTTTCATGCATGAGATCATAAGCCCTACAATCCTTCTCATCATGTCCCAGGGACTTACAAAATGTGCAGCAAATATTGGTAGGTGTCTGGACATATTTTTACATATAATAACATTCACCGGGGCGATTTCTAGTTCTACATACCTCGCACTAGGGTACAGTAGCCTGCTTCAAAGGACTAGGTGCTCCAGAGGCCAAGTATTAATGAAATAGGGGATAGTTCTCCTTTTCATGGCCCTCTAATTTACATCTAATACACCAGATATCTTCTATTTTCTCCTTTCCTTTATCTTTCTTCATATCTTCGACCTGTAAAGATAAACTGGTTAACTGATTTAATATATGACTCAAAACCTGGATTGGATTCTCCTACAGGGACTGCTTCTAATTTCATGGAAATCTCCAGAGCTTTAGCCTGCGAAGAAAATTTATGTTGCATCAGAGGAACTCTGATATGTGGCAAGAGGGCAGTGATGAACCATTCCTTGTTCTGTTTGTTTGGAATCTGGAAACTTAAACGACCTATCAGAGTCTTAAACCTCTTATCAAACTCCCAGACAAGTTAAGTGACCTTCTGCTTGATCTCTTTCAGCTCTGTAATGCATTGTGACTCCGAATTAGGTTTCTTGAATTATGCACTCAATGCAGTCTTGATAGCATTCAACGATTTAGGTTGTCTAGGTCCTGAAACAAACTTCATATACCAGTTCAGAGCGCGATCCCTCAAGGTAGTACTAAACTGATTTCTCTTAATAGCTTCGTTAGTGACTTTCTTGATAATCCATACAGCTTTGCATAAGAACCAGTGTTGATCAGAATCTTCAGATCCATCTCCTCTAAATATAGGTAGCCTCAAAATATAGGTAGCCTCATTTCATCTGCCATAGATCTTCCTTGGTTTCTTGACTGAGTATGTACTAAACTATTGGTAACAGTACTCTAACTTCTCTGACTACTCTGGTTACTCTGGTTACTTAATGCTTCTAAAACAGGAGGAGTGATATTACTTACTTCGGCAGTAAGCACAGTGCCTGAAGTTTCTGGTTCTCCTCGGCGAGGTTCTTCAAATCCTACTTCCTCTGGTCTTCCGTATTATGAATACTCTTCGTCTGTTAGATCTGCTTCTTCTCCACTATAGAATCCCTCATCTCTATATTTTTCATTAAATAGGTTCGCACAAGGAACCTCTATGAGCGGTCTCCCACTGTGTGTGTGTCCATCCTCTATTGCATTGTCACTGTCTGAATTCTTGAACATTAGCTTCACTGTATATTCAATATATTCTTCTCATACAATAGCATCTTAATCCTCATATTTAAAAAGTGTAGGAGCTTTCCTCTAGGTCCCTTAAAGAAATATCACTCTTCTTGACTATACGATTTGACTCTGTCAATGGAAAACTCAGTAATGTACCCTCCAATAGTGATATCAAACTAGTGATCCACCGCTCTAGACACAACATTATCAAATCTCTTGACCTTCTTGATCAACTTCGATGTCCAAACCACAAGTGGTCTATATCTGATCTCAAACTAGGTATCTGCTAGTCTGACTAACCACTCGTATAACTCCCTATGAACTCCTCCAAAGAAGATTTTGTGTATGTCGGTAAATATGTACCTTCCCAACTAGTCTTTTGTACTAATGCTAGGATTATTGTTCCAGGCTTCAGCGAAGTCATTTTCTTGTTCTTCTATCCACTTCTGATTTTTTGTCTCGATGGAAACCACCTTGACATTCCCTCAAGCAGATCCCTATCCCGGAAACGGAACCATTTGTTGGCATAGGGGAAGACCTGGGGTTTAACTCTTACAGCACACCAACAAGCCCTAACTACTGGCCCTTTAGGCAACACCTGTGAAGCAGATGCAATCTCACCTAAAGTATCAATAGGGGGTTGCAGGACACAGATGTCTACAACCAGAGGGAATGCAAAATGGATCCAGGACAACAACACATAGCAATCTAGTTATTCTTTATCTCTCTTAAGTCTACTTCACAATTTATCTCTCAGATCTAACACAACAATGCAATAACAGGAGAACAAATGGAAAATAACACAGCATCAATCACAAAGAACAACAAGATATACATGGTTCACCCTCTCCCTAGGGATACGTCCACAGAACATTGTTTATTAATATATTAAATGGAAACATATAGTTCTATATGTGCACTTAGCTTGCAGATTTATCTCTCTTTATCTCTTCCTCTCCCCTCCCTGTGCACCCAGCTACAGGGTTGATCTTCGCACCCAGCTGAAGATATTACAATACAGTCTCAATATTTTTATCTACAACAATAATCAACAATGAAAAACAACAACCATAGTATCAACAAACCAACTTAGAACGAACCCTCCGAGATCTTCTAGACATTTATTTATCCATTACATAGAAAAGTCTAGGTGTCAAAACCCTAGATCCAAACCCTAGGTGCCAAAACCCTAGGTCAACTTGAACCGTGATTTAAGGGCTTCGCCAGCCTGTCCTTCCTCCTTTTTCACGCAGTTCTCCAAAGCACTCGTTGATATCTTTTCCCACTTGCTGAGTTTTTCACGATACCTTTTCTTTGCTGCTTTATCTTCCTCGATCTTCTCTTCCAATGGATAGATTTTCCTTTACTTCGCTCCTTCTTTTCTTCTTCTTTAACCACTTCGACCCCTCCTCAGTTTATGTTCCTTCCGTGCAGTTCGTACTTCACATTTATTCCTTAATCTTTTCTTCCTTCCATAACCAAGGGCCAACAATCATCTTATGAAATATTTTTTTCATAGCACTCTTGTAATGAATTCCCAAGCCTTCATGGCTACACCTGCACAAATTGGTCCCACCAAATGGATGTCTTTCCTTTGAGTTGATAAATGGAAATTCTTCCTTCTGTGTGTGAAGAGTAATTATGTAATTGAAAATACTTTCTCACTCCCAGCATCCATGTCTCTGCATCTTCATCCTTCTTATGTTGACCATAAAATGTAGGAGGGTTTTTTTTTTCATTTCTCCTTGTAGCTCATCCATCCCAGACCTCATCTTATTCTTCCTGACAGCAGATGAACTTGAGCTACTGTGTACTCTCCTAGTGGAATGCATTGGGGAGTGATGGTGATGTCTGCCAACACTTCTTTCTCTTCTCCTCTCATCAGGAGACCTGTGACTTCCTAATTTGTTTGATCCATTCTCCTTATCCATCTTATTCTCTATTCTATCCAAGTTATTCATCAAATTTATGTTGAAGTCCTCCCGTTTATCCTTGGATTTCATAAGCCTCTCATTGTTATCTTTATATCTTTGGACATCCTTCTGCAAACTTTTAATGGTCTTCACCAAGTTCATGCTTTCTTCCTTTCCTTCTCCATGACCATTTGAGTTTGTACCTTCATTACTCATATGGACATACATCCCTCTGATCTCATCATCTTGTTATGATCTAAATGTTGTTAACTCAGAAAAATGTGCAGCCAATAGAACCTATTAAGCCAATTGATTTATCAATTGCGTGAAATTATGAACAATTATGAATCAATATTGCATCAGAATTATTTCTTATGATTTCCATAAAAAATGAATTTTCAGATCAATTTTTTGGGTGAAAAACTTTATTCTATTGTTCAATACCTTTCCAATGCCTACTTGCATGCTCAATTCTAAGTTTTGAGCATAAAATTATGGTTATTTGAAAATGTTTCCTTTTTTTAGGGCAATCCTTGTACTGGTGATCTTCTTCGGAAGTTGAATTAGCTCTTGGGCCTATGTTGAATTATCTCTTAAGGTTCATAGGCTCTTGTAATTTCCCTCAAATGTAGGTTCATACAATTCAGAAACCCGCGAGCTCCTTCTCTTAGCCCCTTTCTGTCTTAATATCAATTTTCGGGCACTAGGCCCTTTACTTCAACCCAAATCTCATGTGACTGTGGGATAGAACCAGGCACTTGCCTAAATGGATCTTATCTAAAGCTTCAACACTCTGGCGCTTCAGAACTTTGGGCTTCGAAATATTTTTTAACACTACACAACATTTCCCCCAAACGTCGAAGTGGCTAACTCCTCGAACGGTGCTTCTCCGAAGTTTTGGGACTACGACACTCCAGAGCTTCGGGCTTCAGAGAATTTCTCCACGCAACACAACACTTTCCCCAAACACTGGAGTGGTAACTCCCTGAACGGTTCAAGAATCATTAGGCCCAACTCCTGGCTGAGATCAACAGTCAATAGGAGCTTCGAGACTCCAGGCTTCGGGACTTCCTACGACTCCAATGCACAATATCTCTGAACCGTCGAATGTCAAATTTGAGATCGATAGCTCTCTCTCCTCCTACAGCCAACAACTGGGATCCCCTCCATAAATCCAAGCTTTGGGAGTTTTGAAACTCAATTTCACGTTGCCTCCCAAATTACCGAATGTCAAACTAGCGATGGGTTTCAATCTAAGGTTCTCATGTCCCTTCCAACGGATGACCTAGATTTACTCCGGTCTTTGAGACTTCAGGAATTTCCACACTAGAACAAATTTTATCCATAATCCTCCATATTTATGAACTCCTGAAGGTTTGAGAATCTGTCGACACATGTCCCTGATGATCAATGGTCTAGATTTACTCTGGAGTTCGAAACTTCGAGCCTTTTTACACTATAACCCTTTTAAACAACAATCCTTTGTATCGTTGAACTTCCAGACACTTGATAATCTGTTGACAGATGTCCCTCATGACCAATGGTCATGATTCACTCCGGAGTTCGGGACTTCGAGATATTTTCCTCCTGGCAACATAAGGACTCATTTCTCCCAAAGTGTCGAACCTTCGAACTGTCATGAGCTCTACGAATCACACTCGATCACGTGCATATTTGATGACTCGAATATGATCTTCTCCACAATGCTTCTTCTCCTGGTCTGTGCTTGATCTAATGAATCAGATATGTCCTTGGCCAAATACGACGGCTGGCACTTATCCTCATGATCTATGGTGTAGATTCACTTCGGGACTTTGGAGCTTCAGGGATTTTGCCTCTTTTACAAAAAAAAACTTAAAACAGTCGGAGTGGAGAAGTCAGAAGGACTTGCGGGTTTAATGTCCTTGCTTCTTACCCTAATCTGATGGCCCTCATTCTTCTACAATCAGATCCAACGACTATTGTGGTTTCTTGAACCTCTACACCTCCTAAGCTTTCAAACAAGGTCAAGTTGTGCTCTCAGTGCCTTCCTAGCACTCATGGACACTCTGTAACTCAAAATTTGTCTTTTTAGAACACGATTCTCTGTGAAATTTTTATTCAATTTCAACTTACATGGCCTATCCAGACTCAGTGTTGCAAAATGGAGCTCTGATACCATATTGTAACATACCTAGGCACCCAAGTCGGGTCATGACACCTAAAAAACCTCTCATGCTCTAATACAGTATTGTAGCATCCCCAACCACCTTCTAGGATATGCCACATGAAACTCTTTCGGACTGTAAACGAAAAATTAAATCATATTCAAATACTCTACAAATATACAGATTCATGTGGAATAATACTAGCAATACACATACATCATACACAAAAAACCCATAAGGACAAATGCATAAATACAGTTGCAACATGTAATTTAACACATAATTGATACTTATCTTTGATAGAAATACCACCAATTCTGTGTAAACCTTACACGATCCTCCCATACTTAGACCACGTTGCTCATAATTCTCAGTAGTAGGTCACCCTCGAGCTGGGACTAAACTCCACCTATCTAAAGGGATTCCTAATCAGGATTATGTATCTCGGAAAGAAGGAACAACTCTGACAGGTGCCAACTCAAACTATCAACCTACATTCTCTCATTCCCCACATGCATGTCCCACCTTGGGAAGTTTTCCCCTTCTCTACTCAACATTCCTTCGCCTTTCCCACTTCCCTTCCAGGGATTCAGCAACAGGCTGGACAACAAGTCTCAGAGCATTGTAGTTGCAGTTGGGCTCCCTCGGGAAATAAATCTGGAGAGAGTTACTCATGGGCCTAACAACCTGTCTCTTCTATCCCACGGGTTTGAAAACCCACCTCTTCAATCCCATGGGCCTCACAACCCACTTCTTTATTCTAGCACTTAATTCATTCAGGTACAAGTGAATAGCAGCAACAGATTTCAGGGTAAAGTACAGGTTATGGCGACAGTGAACTTCAGGTAAGGTACAGGGCGATGCTCCTAACAGGAAGTATGAGTTACTTCTCAAGGAGTGCATGATGGAATGGAGAGGTTTGAATGATGGATTCAATGGAACCAATCTAGTAGGAATCAATGGCTCATGCAAAAATCCCAAACTCTTTGTATGCATGTCCCAAATTGGACACTTGTCTTCATGAAGCTTCATGGGATCCACTTGTAATTTGTTCCCATCCCATAGGAACTTAGGATAATCATAGGTTATTTCCATACCTTATTATTTAGGAATAATATTATAATATTCCTTTGGCAATAATCCCTCTATATTATCCCCCTTTATAAGCTCCTAGCCCCCCCCATTTCCCTTCCTAGTGGAGTGTATCCCCCCATAATATTTTATCATGGTTGGTCTACATGTAGTGATGTATTTTATTAATGATATGAGTGTTTACATATACAAAAATAGGCTCATTGGCCTTCAGCATCTAGGCTCTTGGGCCTAGTAATCACATAAGCCTTATGGCCTATAATAACCTAGATGACCAGCCTATAAAACATATTTACATTAACATTTACAATTGGGGTTCATTCTAGGGGTATTACACCCACCTTCTGACATATTCTTATTAAATAATCGCTTCATTAGAAATACCTTATTGTACGTCAAGGGTTTTTCATACAGTTTATCTAATGCATCCATAAAAGCCTTTGATGTCTTTTCTTTTGAAATATTGAAAGCCATTGATGCTTCCAGGCTCATCCTTATTGTTCCTAGTGTCTTTATATCAAGAACCTCCCATTATTTGTCCTTCATGGGAATCGGCTTCTTTTCTATTCCTCCCAATGTTAGGAATAGATCCTTCATCTATAAATAATATTCCATCTACATCTTCCATAACTGGTAGTTTTGGCCATTAAATTTCTCAACCCTAAAATTTTCTTCTTCTGTCATTGCTTCCACTCAAACCAGGAACCCTCTTTTCATGTGAGTTACCTTTCACTCTGATACCAGTTGTTAGAAAAATAGGATCGCGGAGTAATAAACCAAAATAAATGTGGAAATAAAAAACAGAATATACACAATACAATAGAGACACAGATATACGTGGTTCACCCATTGTGGGCTACATCCACTAGAGAAATTTACAAAATGAAGGGATACAACCTACAACACACCCATTATAATTTCCTCTTCTTTCTCTCACATTCTCCTCTCTTAGAATAAAATATTCACAAACATACTCAGTTGCAATACAATTCCCTCATGAAAATAGGTTTTCCTTATAGGGAAAAAAACCCTAACATAACTTCTACCGTCAGATTTGCGACCTTATAATGAACGGTCCAGATTGACTACAAAATTACAATATTTTACAAGACAATTTTTCCCAAAATTTATTTTTGAGGGGGAAATAAAAAAATTCGCCGCCCCCCCCTAGACCCTCTGGTAATATTTGTGTGGGGGAAAGCCCCCCACCCGTTAGGGAATGGGGTTCAAGCACAGCTGGAAAAAAACCTCTAAATCAGGAAGATAATCAAGCTCTACAACAAACACCAAGAGCCAACTCAAAGGTCTAGAGCGGTGTGGAAATTTTTCCCACACATCATTCCTCAACATTGGCCTTACTGAATGAGAACAACACGGATAACAACACCTTATTTTTGTTGATTCTCTTTCAAGAACAACAACACAAATTTTTTGTTTTCAATTATCAACATTCTTCCATCATGGGCACTTATCAATGAGAGTTTTAATTTTCCTTTATAAGTTCCAACAACAAATGTTCTCCCATATTTCACCAAATGATATTGGTTTTCCCTTGTTGTGAATGGATGCATCTCTCACATAACCATATGAGTCCCCATGTATAGCTTCACATACATCCAATATAATCACATCTACATCTACTTTGGAAATGAAGTTGCATACACTGGAAATATAAATTTGTACTACTTGTTAACTATTAGCTCCATGTCTTGACTCATCCATCCCAATGGATATGGATGAGGATGTCCATGCACTTTTAGTCCAAGCTTATTCATTAATTGAAATGATATTAAATTTGACTAAGATCTAGAGTCAAAAAGTTCGACTACCTTGGTCTTATTGTGTTGGATCTTGATTGAAAGAGTTTAGTGGTTTCTTTTCCCTCTTGACGATTGAGGATATTCAAAATAAGTTCTCTCTGAAAAAAGTTATGTGTAACCTACCATCAATGTTGAAACTATTGACCAACTTATGTTATATATTTACAACAAGCTACTTCTTCTTCTTTTGTTGCTACTTATAGTGTTTTGGTCACAATTCCAAGTGTAGTTTCTAGAAATTATCATTGATGTGATCATCGATATTGAAATGATTTTAGTATTTAGGGATGTGTTTTTACCTTTTCCTCCCCACTTCTTCTTTCCAATTGTTTTGGATTCATTTTTTTGCTACATCTACTTTTGTCCACTAGGTTGTGTTTTCTTCTTGTATGCCTCTATGCATTGTGATTTGATTTGAAAATCATCACTTATGTTAAATTTGGTTATGTACTCCTCCCAAATATATAGTGAACACCTACATGATATTGGGGGATATTTACAACAAAATCCTAGGTTTTTGAAATTTGGTGATATATTCTTCCACAATTTGTGTTTGCTTCCTTCAAAAAGGTGCCAACATATCTTCCATTGTTCTTCATATCCAATGGGATTGATCAATAAACTAACATGGATATTCCACTAGAATAGTTCATCATAATAGATCTTGTAATATTATAAAATATTTATTATGTAGGTTTCTTTTCCTTAGATCTCATATTTATTATTGCTAGCCTATTGCTCAAAATTATGAAAATAATTGAAATTTGAAAGTGAAATAAAAATAAAATGATCACACCATCCACACAAATGAACACAATATGTATCATGGGAAACTGGAAATGAGAGAAAACCTAGCTAGAAGGTGAGGTTATGCTCTAGCCTCTTTTCTTTAGTTATGAAAATGCAAATGCAAAGAAAGAGGCACTCGCTATGGAGTTTCCTTTGACATTGTGGCTTGAATGGATACTACAAAATATTCTTCCTCCTTTTTTATTCTCTCAAATCCCACTCCTAGATTATCTACTAAACTATTGAACAAGTACAAAGATAAAACAATGGAACCCCCTCTCCTACTAGTAGCCCAATATTTAACATCCTCTTATAGCCATCTAGGTTTAGGGTTTTTACAAACCTCAAACCTTAATTAATGTTAGGGTTTTGGATCTTATATAATATTCTTTAAAGTAAACAAGTGACTAGCCTCGCATGTGAGTAATGGGAGCTAACATGGAATCCACTTGGTACTATGGTGGTCAACAAGGTAGGTTAACTTGTGGTAGGCATAACTTTAGCATACAAACTCCAATTGAGGTAATTTTCACACTGTTGGAAAGATCTTAGTGTGTAGAACATCATCAAGAGGCTAATATTTTTGACCCTATAAGGTTCCTTTGGAAATTTCTAAACCCCAAATCTCCAAACTGGGACCTTCTACTAAATTGGGCCTTGCAAGCAAATTCCTCCAATTTTTCCACCTAGAAAGTACCAAGATAGATGAAAAAGTATATAATTACCCATAGTGGATCATACCTCCCCATTTAGGGATAATTTTGGTCCCTAAAATATTTTACTAAATGAGGTGAGGAAAATTTTCCTTTCCGTTCTCCCTGAAGTACCATTTTGCCTTGCCTAGAAGTTTTCCTTTCAACCCAATGTACCAAAGGTCATGTTGCATGTCTGGTAGTTATGTACTTCTTCTACAAAAAAGTATATTCTACCAACTCTTCATGATATTTTGGTGATAAGTCCTCTATGGTAGTTAGGACATGTTCCTCAGTTTCATGATCCAACATGGAAGGCTCGTAGAGTTTCATATTTTCCACATTAACTACTAATTAAATGCACATATATGGGGGTAGATTGCGTTTATAGGAATTATCACTCACCTTATCCAATACATAAAAAGGACCATACAAAAATGCCTTGATATTCTTACCAGAAACCTATAACATTTATTTGTTCAACTACAACCAAACTTTGTCCCCCACCTTGAATTTTGTATGTATTGATCATGTCACGCCTTGTACTTTTCCTATGACTTTTCATCATCTCCTATACTTCCAAATGGATCTACCTAATATTTTCAACAAATTTCTAAACTTCCAATGCTTGTCCTATGATTTTTTCCCTCACTCCTCCTTGTTGTCCATATATAACATTCAAGGGTGAAAGAGGAAAATTCCCAAATCAAGTTCCAAAAGACGACTTACCAATAGAAGTGTGAATTTATTTGTTATAAGAGTGTTGAATATAGATCAAATTTTCATCCTAGGTCTTTGGATGCTTTTGATTGTAACCCCTCAAAAGATTAACCAAAGTATTATTGGCTATTGTTTTTTTATCATCTGTGTGTGGATGGAAGTTGTATATCTCTTCAACTTGGTGTTCTTGTTTTCCCAAAGTGTGATCCAAAAATCACTAAAAACATTGGTATCCATGTTTGAGATGATGCTCCTTGGTATCCCAAAGTGCACCTAAACTTATTCAAATAACATGTGTGTTGCTTCTTGTCATTTGATGATATTTTTATAAGACATGAGAATGCACATTTTGTTGAACCTATCAACTACTAGAAATAAATATTCATGTTCATTCCTAGTTGTTGGAAAATCACCCACAAAATCCATGGAAATTTTTTTCGAGGATTGAGTGGGTACAGGTAATGGATGGTATAAAACTTTATTTATATTACTAGGTTTGTTGGTACAATGAATTATGCATAATATAATATATTGAGCTATATATTCTTGGATTTTGGGTCAATAAACATACCTTTGTAAACTGGAAATTGTCTTCCCAACACCAAAATGTCTTGCAACCTTGGAGGTGTGAAACTCTTTGATAAGATGTAATATTTCACCTTTGTGGAAACACGGCTTATCGAGCTTGTAGAGAAACCCATTCTAGAGATCATATTTAATCTTTCTGCCACCTTCTTATATATGAATTTGGACTTATAGCCCTAAAACACCTCTTTAAAGTCCTCATCTTTTGTGTGTGCCTCTTTGTGTGCATCATGGGTAAAAGGATCAATGTGCATAAGAGTTCCCAAAGATGTAATATTGGATGTGGTTGGCCTTGAAATCATGTATTCAAACTTATTAGTGATACCCTTTTTACATTCGATGACTAGATGAAACCGTTGCAAAAACCCCATCCACTTATAGTTCTAGTTTGTTGAAGCTTACTCTGGGCCTAAAACTATTGCAATTCCTAGTGATTCATGTGGATAACGGTTTTCTTTCCCATCATATAGTGCTTCCACTTCTTAACATCTTGAACTAGGGAATAGATTTCCTTATCATACGTAGGGTAGTTCAAGACTCCCCCATGAAAAATCTCAAAATGATAGCATACCAACTTATCTACATCAAGACCACTCCCATAGCATAGCCACTTGCATATGTCTCCAATTCAAAAGGATTCTACAAGTTAGGAAATGAGAGAAGTAGTGCTTGACTAATATTTCGTTTCAACTCATCAAAACATTTATGTCGATTCTTTCCCCAATAAAAACTCTTACCACTGGCTATTATGGCATGGAGTGTTGCAACTACCACTAAAAAGGATGTTATGGACTTCTGTAGGTATTTTGATATGTCAAAAAAACTCCTAACTTCAATGACATTAGTAGGAGTGGAAACTTGATGATGGCCTCCATATTTGTGAGATCTATCTTGAGATCCCCTACATAGATCGCGTACCCAAATACACCAGTGAGTGCTAATAAAACTCACATTTATTAAGGTCATCCAACAACTGATACTTCTTCAGATTCTAACACCTACATGAGATGTGAAATGTTCTCTTCCCATGTAGAGCTATAAACCAATATGTCATCCAAATAAACTATTAAAAATAAATCTAAATAGGGACACAATACATCATTCATCATTCACATAAATGTAGTTGGTGAATTACATAAACCAAAAGGCATGACAAACCATTCATATAGACCTTGCCTTGTCTTGAAGGAAGTTTTCCAAGTCTCTTAATATTTAATTTGTACCTAGTGGTATCCTGATTTGAGATCCAACTTAGTCAATTACTTGGCATGTTGCAATTGGTCTAACAAATCATCAATTCTAGGTAGAGGATATTGATTATTGAGTGTGATCTTATTTAAATCATTGTAATCAATAAAAATTCACTAATTCCCATTCTTATTGGTTACTATGATGATAGGTGACCTACAATGTGAGGTGATTGGTCGAATTAATCCCTTCTCCAAAAACTATTGCAATTTTTTCTTCACTCCATATAATTCTAGAACAAATTGTGTATGCAACCCAATATTTGGTAATGGGGAGTCAGGAAACAATTGTATCTCATGCTCCACTTCCCTCTTAGGTGGTAACCCTTTAGGCTCCTAAAAAACTACTCTATATTCTTGCAATAACTCCTCCAACTGATGTTTTTTCTTTTTAGTACATTCCTCCAGGGATTCCTTTCATCTTATTGATTCATCTTCTAAAAGATTCTCTCTTAAGAAAATAAAAACATATTTCCTACTATAATTGATCAACTTTTTGTCTTGGTTGGCACTTACTAGAGAGATGTTTTACTTACCTTTATGTGTATTGATGATGAAATATTTTCCATCCTTGATCGGGCGGTACTAGTTTTATCTTCTCATGAAGATCACACCCCTCATATACATATAGGGGCTTCCAAACACTACAATACACACATCAAGGGATAGATACTACATCTAAATCCACTCTATCAATAAAATATGCACTTATAGCAAACTTGATATTACATTATTTTGTGACCTTGAGTTATGCATCCTTGTTTACCCAGCCCAATGGATATGGGATAAAATGATCATGAACTTCCAACCTAAGTTTGTTGACCAAATTGGTTTCTATAAGGTTGGCATGTGAACCAGAATCAAATAGAGCATCTACCTTGGTATTTTTGTCATCTCCTTATATTCCTTGTGATTAAGGCTACTCAGTTTCACCTTATTCTGCACTTAGGCGTAGACAATCTTATTATCCACATTTGAGCTAATATCTACTAGGTTTCTTGAATCCATGGATAGCGAGTTATTATTCTTGGCATCCTTCTTATAGTTATTTAGATTCATATTTGGATATAACTTCCAACACTTGTCTTTGGTGCGACCATCGATATTATAATGGTTGTGGTGGTTGGTTGGATCCTTGCATTGATGTGTAGTAGCTATAATTTTCTTTTCTTTTCAATTCCACTTCTTCTTCCCCTCCTTGGAAGTATCTTGGTGGTATTTTTGTTTAGAACCATTTGGTTTTCTTTTCTTATGTCCTATGTTCTCCAAGTATTATGCTTTCACATAGGCCTCATCAAAGGTCCTTGGTTTTAATAGCATCACTTGCTTTCAAAAATGATTGTGTAGACCCCCCAGATACTTGAAGAGTACGTTTGGTTTCTTGAGAGAGATACCCAACATGATCACCATTTTCTTGAACTCAATGGTGTACTCTTGCACACTATGCCTGAAGTGATGCCAATGGATTCATTGGTCCTCTACATACACAATAGGGTAGAATTGGGACTTGATGAAGGTTTTGAGCACCTCCCACTTGGTAACTAGTGGATGATAGTCTATCCTAAGTGTCTCCATGTGGATTTCACAGAAGGTTAGTGCATGGCCCTTTAGTTGGCCAAATGAAATTTTCTACTCTTCATCTATATTATGGACATTGAAATACACTTCTAACTATAGCAACCAATAACTCAAATTAATAGCATCAATCTCACCTTGGTATGCCTTGATGTCCACTTTCACTTCCATTTTAAATAGAGGTTGTGAAGGAGTGATGGAACTAGAACTTATTTTCTCTTTATGTGGCTCTTTTTTTGACTCATTTTTCAGGTCTTCACTATCTCCTAGTTTCTCATCCAATCCAATTTCTAAATTAGAGAAACCAACCTCCCCAAAGGGTCCAAAAAAATTTTCTAGAGCCACATGAGGAGGGCCATGTTACAAGAGATATCAATAGCCCACTCTTATAGCCTCACAAATTTTTATTATGTTTCATCCCAAAGGTTATTATGATCAGACTCATTTTCCATGGCTAGGGTTTTCCGACTCCCTTCTTGATCTAAAAATGAAGAAGACTTGAAAAACTTGAATAAATATTGCAAGTGAAATGTTATGTGTTTAAAACAACCGGATCAATTTGCAACACATAATTAAGGATTACTTATGTAAAAATACACATAGACAGCAGCATAAAACAATGAACATCAGCACATAAACACAGCAACTTGATAAAGGAGTTCACCCCTCTCCGGGCTACATCTCCTGGTCCAGCTTCCAATGGATCATTATTATTAAATTGCTCAAAGTGCTCAAAAAAATGCTTTGTAATGCTCAAAATGACAAACCGACTGCTCCAATGGCTTCCCAGCGTCCCAAAACCCCTGTCTGGGCTCTTTCAGCACCTCAATCGGTCGAAAAATGAAGAAGATAGCCTCCTTGAAGTCTCCCTCTTCAACTTTGTTGTCTCTGGTTCTACAAATCGCACCCTTGTTCTTCAAACCTGGCTCACATGCTCATTTAAGCATAAAAAATTGGCACCGGGTGCAACCGCGCCAACGGTGCAAATCGTAGGACGGTTAGGGCACCTCCAGCCCCTAACCGCCTCGGCACTTGGGCACATGGCCATAGGACCAACAGCTGGGCGGAAAAGTGGTTAATCCATTTTAAAACTCTCGCGTGGTTAATACACCGATCAAACCACGGGTTATATACACGCATTTAACCAAAGGTTAAAGTTCCAAACCCCGCGCGCATTTTTAAATATAATATGGAATACATATATATGCAATGTAATACATTGCAATCCAAAGAAATAAAACGCGCAGCTATCAACAATCCGGACAACAAGCATATATGGTCATGTTAAAACGATGTGTCCATGGGTGGGGCTCATACCCACAAAACTCCCTTCCCCTTACACATTTATGTAAATTCAAATAAATTAACCCAGCATATATTTCAAAGGCTTATCACGGTACAGCGTTATAATGGTAGGAGGATGTTTGTTAAGGTTTATATAGAGTGGGAGATTGAACACGGATCTATACAATTTTACATAACAAATATAGACCAAACGATGAGGGACACGTGGCGCCCAAACATTGGGCCACATGCCCTCATACCATTGTTATAATCGCGACCTGATGTCATCACCCGTATTAAGCAGCGAAGAATGACGGCGTTGCCATCACCTCCATATGGTCGCTGGTCACCTTGCGTCAACATGTCTGGATGCGGGCAGTCGATCAACACCCAAAATTTGCCTGGCCTTGGTTTGAAATGGACGGATAAGCGATATCTCCTCCATCTGGACTTCATTTGTGAAAGTAAATATACCAACAGAATCAAGAAGACAAGATGGACACAATGACACTATTTTACGTTGCATTCCAAACACTTTGTGAAAAATTGAGCCAAAATTTGATCCACACAGTCACCTCCCCATTGGGAAGCTTTTGTGCCTCCAAAGACTATCTGATCTATGTGAAGATGAGGGTATAGTTCCTCACCCTTACAACCTCAATCCACTTGGCCTTGTTTGGATTCATCCCTTTAAGACCAACTCAAAATACTCCACATTTCCTGGCATTCCTCTGTCAAGTATGGTGTCTTCCTGGATTGTTAGATACTACGGAGAAAAATCATCTATGGAAGGAATCTGAACATGCTCTTCTTATTCATCGATCAGCGGAGGCTCATACAACTCAAATTCTCAACATTAACAGCTGCATACATCGCATATATGGAGGCAAATCTAAGCATTGTTACCAATCTTAGGCAATTTTGAAGGACCATATCAAATTGGTTTCAACTTTTACCTTCCTCCTTCAGCCTCTCCTTGTTGATGTAAAGCCACACTTCATCGCCAAATTCGAAACTGTGATCAAAACGATGCTTATCATGTCTCGTCTTGTACTTGGCACGACTCTTCTCCAAACATCTTGCACCACGATGTATTGATTGAATTTGTTCGATGAACTTTTCGCCCGATCAATATCATATTGCCATCAATAACAATATCTTTCCCAAAGATGAAATCTAAAATTTGACTTGGGCAAATAGCAAAAACTTGTAATGTCAAATGGCGGCGTTCGTCGAAGAGTGCTCTTCGATTGTATGCATGTTAGGCGATAGTGTAAATGATGCATCCAAAGCTTAGGATGCGCTTTAATATACGCGAAGAAGATGTGTACCATGTGATTCACCATGCGACCATCGTACGCTTGAGATGAAAAGTTATTAACTCTTTTTCAGCGGTGTCCATGGTGCCCTGAACTAGACCAAAACTTCCAACAAATGAGAATCGATGAAATGATGGACTTGGGCAATCAAAATGGGCAAACATTTTGAAAGAACAAAGCGTAATGTTTGTTTTTGCCATTACACAGCGTACAAGGCATCAATATACACATCTTGCTAAAGCGATCAACCACAACTTATAAAGATAATCATGACCTCTTCTGGGCATGGTAAACCACCAACAAAATCCATGGAAATACTTTCCCAAAGGCGAGAAGAAACTGGAAGTGGAGAGTACAAAACCAACTTTAGATTCCGGGAAGTTTTACTTGTAGCACTAGCGAACATCCCGAATATCATGAAACCTTTTAATTTCATCTTAGGCCGATGTGATATCTTTACCGTGCCACTATCTTGCCTACACCAAAATGACCGGCTCAATATAAAGAAGATCGCTTCTCTTATGATGTGTTCTTCTCTATACGGAATACACAACGCCGAGATAATTTAAGAGATTGTCCAATGCAAATGATAATCCAATTCTTCAACATAAGTTAAGTGGTGCAAGTTTCATACACTTCCTTAAAGTCGGCATCTAAATCATATTGTTCAACATAACTTTTATGCATTATAGGATTCTGCTTAAGAATAAAGCGAAGCACTAACAATAGGCTTGAATAGCATATCAACAACTTTATTGCAAGAAATTCCCTTCCTATGTAATAACCAAATGAAGCGTTGAAAACCCATCCAATAAAGGGGTGCCTAGCTTGTTGTAGCTTTTGTTGATTGTGATTGTAAATAATGCAAAGGTTGATGATACGTATAATGGTTCTTTTCCCAACAAATATTAGCTTCCATTTCTTAACACTTTGAACCAATGCATATAATTCCTTATCATAAGTGGGATAATTAATCCATGACACCGATAGCGTCTCAAATGAAAACAAATTGAGAAGCTTACCATCACGGAAGCAACCTTTTATCCCATCGCATAATTACTTGCAGCTCCATTACATGCAGTGATGAGTGTCAAGCAAGTTTTTCAAATTTGGAAGTGCAAGAACCGACGCTGAACTTGATCTTTTCTTTCAAAGTATCAAAATCTTGTTGTTGCTTGCCTCCCCATTAGGCTTTGCTGACAGCACTTGTCATAGCATGTAGTGGAGCTGTGGGCGAAAGTTAGCGATAAACTTTCTACTCCAATATTGGGTTGCTCCCAAAACTTCTTACCTCCCGTCACATTCTTTGAATTACGGACAATTCAAAAATAACTTTAACTTTTGAAGGATCAATTTTTAATTCCTCCACCAACAATATGACCTAAATGAATGGCGAAGTTTTACCAAATTCACATTTGGACAACTTCAAAAACAATTATTCTTTCCTCAAAACATCCAAACTCTTTTCACGCTTAATTCAATATGCTCTTCCACGAGATTTCAGAAATCAAATATCATCTGAAATTGATCAAGTAAATCATCCAGAAAAGGTCTCAGACATCATTCATCACTTTCGCATGAAAGTAGCGGGTGCATTGCAAAGTCCAAAGGCATTTACCATCCATTCAAACAAACCTTGCTTAGTCTTAAAAGTTGTCTTCCATCAGATCAGCCTTTAAGCGATCGTCGATATTAACCACTTCTTAAATCTAACTTAGTGAAATATATTGCATCTTTTAATTGATCAAGTAAATCATCAGACCGTGGCAAGGGATAGCGATTTTTAATTATTTATCTTGTTCAAAACCCTGAAATCAATACACACATTAATACGTTCCATCAGCTTCTTTGGAACTAACTTTTACAATCGAGGAAGTCCACGTGGCCGAAAAGACAGCACAATTACCCTTTGTCTAACAACTCTGAATTTGTTTTTAATCTCGACATTTTCCATATGACATTCTATACATACCAATATTAGGAGAGTGGCGAATCTTGTTGTAACTGAATTTCATGTTGGATTCCTCTTTTTGAACAATCCCTTAGGTTCTTTAAACGTATTAGTCATACTTATTAACAACTTCAAATAGATTTGATTTGGCTTGATATCTGTGTGAAATGCTTCACTCTCAACATCATTTTTTTAGGTTTGATCATTAAGAGATCAAAGTTTTTACTTGCATTAACTAACCTCTGTTGCCTTTGCATTTATGAGTGATAAGTTCATCTTCTTAGTGTGATCTTTGACAGCATACTCAACCCCATATTTGAAACAAATGATACTTGTTTTTCTGACGATAGAATATGGCTTTCCTATGGTAAAAATAAGGACTTCCCAAAACAATACCACATATTTCCAAGCGAATCACATCCAACTCTACTTCATCAACAAATTGAGCTGGTTATAGCGAACCTAATTTTACACTTCCTGGTTACTTGTAACATAGCATTATCACATATCCAACCAAGAGGGTATGGCTTAGGATGTGGACTAGTTTCCAACTAAAGTTTCTTTCCCCACAGTCTCTTACGAAATAAGATTTGCTTGTGACCCGTCAAATATTATATCAATCTTTGTATGTTTTGAAGTGACCCTTATATGAAAAAGTTCAATTCTTGTTTTCTGTTGAGTTACATTGACATTTGCATTGAGCTAGTACTTGCAACAGAATTATTACCTTGGTAACCCATGGCTGCTATCTTCGTCTCATCACTAGAATGTGAACCCAAATCTTGTACAACAGTAGCAACCGTCTTTGACTTCCCTTTGTTGTTGTTGTACAACTTCTTGGAGTACGCTCCGGATGAAGCTTCCAGCAGTGGTCTTCATCATGGCCATCCTTTGAGCAGTGTTTACGTGAGCGTTTCTCCCTCCTTCTTCTGACAGCATTCTTCATGCTTTTGAATTTCTTCTTCCTTTGTCTCCCCTGGTTGTATGTCTTCTTGGAAACCTTCATGAGTCTCATTCTCCCTTCCAAATGAGTTGCACGTACACAAACTTCATCTAGATTGGTGGGAATCTAAGACATAAGTATGGTATGCCTCAATTATCTATACCGTAATATATTTGAAGGCAATGTTTCCTGTGAAGACAAATCAACTCCCAAAACCAAAGGCTTCGTCTCCTAAACTCCAGAGTAAAACTTTGTACATTTTGTCCTTTGCTTTGCCTTAAAATTCTGCCAAATTTCCATGGTTGCCTTTTGTTTATAAGCTAATGGATAAAATTGTTTTTCATTTCTTCCTGTGTCTTATATTCCCACAAAATAAGTGTTGATCCATCTAATTTTATTGAAGCTAACTGAATTTTAGTTAGCTTCATTAAGATTATAAGTGCTGAGCCATCTAATATTAATGAGCTAACTGAATTTTGGTTTCATCATCTTGAATCTTTGTATTCTAGAATAGACTTCAATTTGGCATATCCAATTATCTAACTTCTAAGCATTAACTTCTCCATTATAAGAGGTAGCAGCTCAAATTTTTATATCAGAAGCTTTAATGAAGGAATTTGCTTGAAGGAGTTTTTACCATGCCCATTGGGAATATGTTTTGAACTTGAAGAAGAATAAGAAGATGATGATGGAGAGAGGGTGGTGGAAAGCACCATTCCCTCCATCTCGCACGAGTCTTGTCACTACCGCCTCCCTTATGCATTGAAGGGTTAGAGCCTTCACCTGCTGACATCATGGTCCATTCCATTATGAATTTCATCATAACTCTCATCTGTGTAATCTAGTCTTTCACGAAGTGCTGCTTCTTCATGGGTTCATGTTGCATGGATAGTGCTTGCATGTGCCATGCTTGGTAGAATGTCTCTCTGCAACTTGCGATGAATGAAATTGCTTCCTCCTGAAATCAGGATAAGAACTTGGCTCCACAAGTTGACCTTCTCTGTTGTGAGTTTCAACCTTGTGAGCATCGAGAAACAAAACTTGCAAAAACAATCAAGTCTTCAAAACCGGAGAAACAAAACTTGCAAACAATCAAGTCTTCAAAACCAGTGCTCTGATACCAACTTGATCTAAAAATGAAGAAGACTTGAAAAACTTGAATAAATATTGCAAGTGAAATGTTATGTGTTTAAAGCAATCGGATCAATTTGCAACACATAATTAAGGATTACTTATGTAAAAATACACATAGACAGCAGCATAAAACAATGAACATCAGCACATAAACACAGCAACTTGATAAAGGAGTTCACCCCTCTCCGGGCTACATCTCCCGGTCCAGCTTCCAATGGATCATTATTATTAAATTGCTCAAAGTGCTCAAAAACATGCTTTACAATGCTCAAAATGACAAACCAACTGCTCCAATGGCTTCCCAGCGTCCCAAAACCCCTATCTGGGCTCTTTCGGCACCTCAATCGGTCGAAAAATGAAGAAGATAGCCTCCTTGAAGTCTCCCTCTTCAATTTTGTTGTCTCTGGTTCTACAAATCACACCCTTGTTCTTCAAACCTGGCTCACACGCTCATTTAAGCGTAAAAACTTGGCACAGGGCGCAACCGCGCCAACGATGCAAACCGTAGGACGGTTAGGGCGCCTCCAGCCCCTAACCGCCTCGACACTTGGGCGCATGGCCATAGGACCAACAGCTGGGCGGAAAAGTGGTTAATCCATTTTAAAACTCCCGCACGGTTAATACACCGATCAAACCACGGGTTATATACACGCATTTAACCAAAGGTTAAAGTTCCAAACCCCGCGCGCATTTTTAAATATAATATGGAATACATATATATGCAATGTAATACATTGCAATCCAAAGAAATAAAACGCGTGCGCGCACCAACAATCCGGGCCACAACATATATGGTCATATGTTAAACGATGTGTCCACGGGTCGGGGCTATGCCCCGACCCACCCCCCTTTCCACTTACACATTTATGTAAATTCAAATAAATTAACCCCCGCATATATTTCAAGAAACATACGGTGGTGTAATGGTAGGCGGATGTTTATTAAGGTTTATATAGAGGGGGAGGTCTGGGGGTCGAACCCCACGGACTCCCACATATAATTTTACATAACAAATATAGACCAACCGATGAGGGACACGTGGCGCCCATGCATTGGGCCACGTGCCCTCACACCATTTGCTGCCAATGCGACACGTGTCATCACCGTATTCGCCAATGAACAACCAACCAGCAGCTGCCACATCACCTCCGTATGGTCTATACGGTATTTCCACGTCACCGTACGGACTGTACGGACAGGTACAGTCAACACCCCAAAATTTTGCCTGTTTGGCTTGGCGGACAGATCGCGATATCTCCTCCATACGGACTCCATTTGCGAAAGTAAATATATCTTCGGAATCAAGAAGACGAGACGGACGCAATGGAACTATTTTCGTCGCATTCCGAGAACTTTGAAAATTGAGCAAAATTTGATCCCCTGATCACTTCTTAAGCCAATTCTTGGATCCTACAACTTTCCATAAATACCCAAAAGAAAAATGTTCTAATACCAATATGATTTGTAAATTTCTATGGTATTCTAATAGAACAACTTTCCATAACATGTCTTGTAATATGTTCAAATATTTTGTTATGTAGGTTTATTTCTTTAGATCTCGGATTTATTATTAGTAGCTTATTTTCCAAATTTATGAAAATATTGAAATTTGAAAATGAAAGAATAATCAAATGAACACACCAGCCACACAAATGAGCACATTATGTCTCTTAGGAAACCTGTAATGGGAGAAAGTCCAACTAGAAGGATAGGCATATGCTCTTCTCTCTTTTCTTTAGTTATGAAAATGCAAATACAAAGAGAGGGGCACTCACTATGGAGTTGTCTTTGACACTGTGGCTTGAATGGTTGCTACAAAATCTTCTTCCTCTTTTGTTATTCTTTCAAATCCTACTCCTAGATGCTATGCTAAACTATGGAACAAGTACAATGCTAAAATAATGGAACCCCCTCTCCTACTAGTGGCCCAATATTTAACATCATATGATAGTTGGCTAGGGTTAGGGTTTTCACATGCCTCAACCATTAATTAGTGTTAGGGTTTTGGACCTTCTATGATATTCTTGAAATTCCACACATGACTAGCCCCACATATGAGTAATGGGGGTTGACATGGCATCCATTTGGTACCATGGTGGTTAACAAGGTATGTCAACTTGTTGGAGGCATTAATTTCGCATACGAACTTCAATTGAGGTGATTTTCTCACCATTGGAAAGGTATAAATATGTAGAACAACATCGATGGTTTGGGAGCTATGATCACAAATTTTTGACCCCAAACGTTTTGTTTGATGCCTCAAAATAGCTCTAGAAGGTTATAGACCCCAAATATTCAAATTGGGACATACCACTAAAATGGGCCCTGCAAGCCAATTCCTCCAATGTTTCACCCAGAAAGTACCAAGATAGATGAAAAACTATATAATGATCCATTATAGTGTTAGAAAAATAGGATCGTAGAGCAATCAATTAAAAAAAATGCAGAAATAAAACACAAAAGATACACAATACAATAGAGACACATGTATATGTGGTTCACCAAATGTGAGCTACGTCCACTAGAGAAATTGCCAGGTCCTTTCTTTTTATTATCCGACAAATGAAGGGTTTACAACCTACAACACATTTGTTGTAACTTCCTATTCTTTCTATGACAATATCCTCTCTCATAAATACAATAATCACACACTTCTACAGCCACCATACAATTTCCTCATACATAAAATAGGGTTACCTTCTATGGAAAAAATCCCTATCATAACTTCCACCATCAGATCTGCGACCTTATAATGAACAGTTCATATTGACTACGAAATTACAATATTTACATTGCATTAGAATTGTGTATCCTACATTTTCTTTGACCTGCATATGAATTAGGAAGATAATTAGGATCCACAACCAACATCTAGATCAAGGATAGACTTGCAAGTTAATGAAGTTCTTGTAAGTTTCCCATTGAGTCAATGGTGTTTCATTCTTGAGTCTTTGAGCGGTAACATAACTCTCCTACTAGGTTAATGCATGACCCTCCAACTTTAACCATGCAAAAGAGATTATTTTCTCTTCACTAACTTTGTGCATGCTAAAATAAACCTATAATTGTTGTAACCATTGATTTAACTTGAGGTCTTCAATTTACTTGCATAAGGATTCATGTCAATCTTTGCTTCCACTACCATTTGGACTTTGTTGGTACCTCCCTTTTCTAGTCTCATATTTTCTTCTTCCTTAGTTCTTCCTCTGAACTAAAGATTGACTCATGAGGTGGATTACTCTATTTTTTGTATCATGTTCCTTAGTGTGGTGAGTTATTGTTCATTTATGAAATACTAATTGTCAATAGTGTCATGTTTAGAGACATCCATGTCATTTGAGTATCTAGATTTGAGATTTTGTCTTTTGACTTGTTCCCTTCTTGGTTGTCTACATTATCGATGTCTTCACATTGGTTTTGTTTTATCTTTATACCAATCTCAGGTGATTCATAATCATTCATCCTATGGCCAAGATAAATCACCAAAATAGATGCTATTAACTTTTTTAAATGCAGAAATTAAATGTTCTTTACAATGCTAATTAATTTGACCTAACAATCCCATTTTTCTATCAATTACTTTTGTGTAATTGTCTTATGGTTGTGTTGTTTTTATGTTCAAATTTATGGTGCATATAAACAAAGAATTTGAAACAAAAAACTCATGCAATCACACACCATATTGAATTATTTTAAATTACTTAGTGAAATATAATTTTGAATTATTGGTTAAAACAAAGAATTTTTACCCTAGAAACAGAAACGGGGAGACCGACATCAAAGAGGAGGATTTCTCAACTCCAAATAATTTCATGGAACAATATATTAGAAATTATAGTTAGCTAGGGCTTTGTTATTGCTATGTTTATGAATTAAGGAAAAAGGAAAGATTATCACCCCTAATCTACTATCGATTCACACAATGAGACAAACAGTAGTGTATAATAGAGATTCTTGTTTTCTTTGGATTATGAACTAGTAATTTCAGCTATGGTTTCCATGTATTTGGAAGAAATACTCGCCATCTAAATTGTAGGTGATCTCATGTTGTAGAGATAACAAGAAGTTGTTTTTTTTCTTTGGAATATTCACTCTAAAAAAAAGTACAAAGTTTGGGATGACCTCTCCCTCTCTACACAAATATTGGATCTCCTTCACTAGAAATCAAAAGGTTGTATCATTCTTCACTGTTGCGGTGTGAAAATTCCAAAATCAACGTTCAATGCTCCGATGAACCATTTTTTTATGATTCCAGAATGTCGAATCAACACAATTTAGCATGGATCTTCTATTAATCTTCCTTATTTATTGCACTCTTTCTCTGTGAATGGAATTAACAAATTCTCCTCTAAAAATAAAACATCAAGTCACTTTATTCCTTCATTACAAGCCCCAGAAATTTCTCACTCTCTAAGAAAAACCCCTTCTTATTTTATCTTTTTAGTGTTTATACCTTTTGTGATCATCTGGAAGGCCAAAGGACTCAATAAACTATTACGAAAAACATAACCATTTGTCCAACAAACCTATCTAGTTTTTCTTCCAATGCCCCAAATGTCAACATACTCCAAACATCATCACCACCTTTCCATGGGCATCAGACACCTTCTATGCATCAAATGGCCTTTTGCAAGGCCTTTTTCATTTATTCCACATGGTTGCCTATGCTTGGTTTCCCTATACATGTGGCATCATATTATGTGGACACATCACCTACCAAGTAGGCATCAACCTTCTTTGTATTAAGGCCCTCCTTATTTCTTCCAAGTAGAGATCGGGTTGTTTTGAGTTTTGCATGCACTTTCCTTAGTATTTATTGAGGGTGCAGTGCAATGGTATCCTTCCCTCTAACTCCTCCAATTATTCATATGGTCCATATCTCGGTATACCCTTTAGTCCTCGTAGAGTGTAAAGTGAAGAGAATAAGATCCACTTTTCCTACTTCCTTCCTTCACATAGTAAAAAACTTTGCATTCATTTTACCTTGTGCTTATTTCCTAAGTGTTTCACTTGTACCTTGTTAACTTATGGGGGTTGCAGATCATGGAGGTAACACCTCCCTCAAACATGTATAACTACCTGCATGACCAAATCTTTGCTCATATATTGTGTTAATACTTATGAAATGCATGGAGTGTGGAGCAAAAAATGTAGAGCATCAAGCTCCCCTCCTTTTGGTCCATGCAATCACATAGAAACTCCACATAACTTTTTTCCTTATTTGTTTTTCAATAACTTCTCTAAGGCATTGTTAACAATTTCTATAAGAATTTTAATAATCTTCAAGCACTAAAATTCATAAGGATACTTAATCTCAAAACAACCAAATAATTAACCTCTGCAATTTGAAATATTTGAGTATCCAATTCAGATCATTGGGATCCTATGGAACAAGATCTCCACCTTCTTGCAATTTCATCAATATTGTCATCTTTCATTTTGGTATTCCCTTCACTACCTTCATGAAAACGTTTCTCTAATACCAATATGATCCAAAAAAAATTATCTTATGTCCAACATGAACCACAATACATTTATTTGACTAGTTTTTCTCATTTCCCCCTCAAGGGGAACTACTTCCAAACCACCCTCTCAGGGGTGCACTTATTCTTCTTGGATGAGATATCCTTCTCATATCTACTAGTTCCACCCTAATCTTCCAATTATTCCAGTCGTACATCATCCATGAGATCTTTCAAACAACTCTACCATGGTATATCAGCTTGTATGATTTACACCTCAAATGATATGTGCTTGTGTAGATAGTACTTCATGCTTCATGTTTTCAGTTGATGTGCTTTGATTTCATGTGTGGGTTTCTTATATAGAAGTGGTGTGATCTTTAGAACCTTGTCATGAAAGTAAAAAAATTTGGTTAGATCTTATAACACTTCTTAACACTAATAATTTTATTATTTTGTCTCGTTTTACCACAGGGGACATAATTTTCCTTAGGTATGTATTCCATGACTTAGGACTAATTGTACTACTCATGATCTAGTTGAATAGTGCGTCTATATCCTAACCACATATAACACTTTCATTCTTTCCCTTTTGTTACACATTAAAATGCCACACTTAAGTACCTCACCCTAAGTGTTGCAAGTGTCGTAAAAGTGTCACATACACTGACACTATGAAAGAACATTTGTCACAATCCCTAGTCAATGAGCAGGAAAAATGTATCATATGAAGGTCAAAATATTATGTGCAGATGAATTATTTATTAATATTCATAAAAAGGAAATTAATTTAGTGTGAGAATCCACCTCACATTTAGTTTCCTAATCTCAAGGAGAGATTGAGAATATCATGTATGGTTGAGATATTTTCTCAAACCAAAATCCTAATTTGGTGGATCTTGAGAGATATTTCCTCCTTAAAATCCTTTAGAGATATTTTCTCCCTAAAATCCTTGAGAGATATTTTCTCCCTAAAAATCTTGGAGATCCCATTTTAGTGGATCTAGTGAGTGATATTATCCATGGTGGTTAAGCCTCCAAATCCTATATAATGAGGCCTTTCCATGGAGAAGAAAAAGAAGATTAGAGGTATCAAACCTTTGATTCTGAAAAAAAGAGGAAAATATCAGCAAAGCATTGTTATTTTGATTGTGGATCTTTTGAGAAAGGGTTGGACGAGGAGGACTTTGGAGAGATTGTTGGAATTTATCATTAATATACCTAGCCTATTTACTTATAGTATGTGTTTACATGTACTTGTCTATGCTTGTCTTAATCTTCATAGATCGATTAATTTTTTCTAATCCATTAGAGTAGGAGATAGTCATTTGTATCTTGTTGCCCATTGCAGGTATTGTTTGGAACTCACGGATTGGAGCAGCTTGGACAAACGTAAAAAGTGAGGTACATCATACTCTCCCTCCTTCTCTCTTTTTCGATGGGTAAATAAATCGATAGGAATGGTAGTGTCCAAAGGTAGTTTTTTGTCTTGGTAGAGGGGTCTATACTCCAAGGGAAAATTCACCTGTCCGTGGGGGAATATTTCCATAACAGAAATTGGTGACTCCACTGGGGAAGGAAATTGACTTGTCTTTCCTTGAATCATATGATATTTTTCCCACCTTTAGATCTTATTTGATGTTTGTTTCTTATATACTTTCCTTTCTCTCTTCTTCATTGAAGATTTCACAGAGTCTTTGGCAAAGTTTTCTAAGTTGTTATCCTTTTTTTTGAGTTATTGGGAAGAGTAGCACTCCTCTAATGTGTATACCAGAGTGAAGATATATTATCAACACTCCCATGTAGTGTATATCATATCATTGTAGCACTCTGTCCCTTTGGAAACATGAGCGTTGATCTCCTTTTCTGGGTTTTTCTGCCCTTTTCTGCTCACTTTTTCTTTGTCTAATCCTGAGGATATTTTTTCTCAAAGACCTTTTAATACTCTTGACTTTGTTTTGCTAAGAGTTGGGAATTTGTCATTCATATTTTTTTATCCTTTGTTGCAAATTTTCTCTTAGTTGTGATCCCCTTGGGTTAACATGATCCCTTGGTTCTTTTTTCCTTTTGATTTTATCTGATCTTCATCTCGTAAATCTTTCAAATTGCTTGATTGTTTAGGATTGTTCGTCAACTAAGGTTTGCAAAGGTTGCTTGGTATTGATCCTTCTTGTATTCATTTGAAACATCTCACTTCTCTGGATGATTAGGACTCTTATGACAACCTAGCTTGATTTATGTTTCTTGTTGCTCATTGTTTGAGGATTTTCATGAGTGGTTGTCTTCTTTCTCTTTTGCATCATTGAGTTCTTGATTATCTCCTACTTGTTTTCTTTCAGTTCTCATCACTTTGAGTGCACTTTGTTTGATTTCTTTTTTCCTCATAGTCTTTGTATCAAACTTAGATTTCTTTCATCTGAAATTTAAGAAGATAAAAGTTTGCATATCTCCTTGCATATTTAATCAAACGAAGAAATTTTACATTCATTAGGAAGTTTTTCTTTGGTTTATGTTTGGAATAATATCTAGTTTTGCATATGCATTTCAGTTTTCATAAACATTTTCTTGGTATTTTGGAATTGTATTGATCCTAGAAATTGAAAGTTGCATTGTTTTGAGTGCTTGCTTGTGTTAAGAAGAATAGAACTCCTCTCCTTCCCATATGTAGAATTCATCGAAAGAAAGAACTGCATATCATTCTTTTGCATTATTTTGGAGTTGAGTCTCTTACACATCATCTGTTTCATCTATGTGAACCCTTTGAGTTAAAATCCATTAAAATCAACCACGCACTAATAAAATCAACTCGAATATTTTTTGTTTTTAGCACACCAACAGTATCCTAGGATTAGGGTATTTCGACTAGGTGAAGTGAGTAAATTGTCCAAGACTACTAAATAGACTACATAAAACTAAAGAGCTTATAAATCCAACTTTTGTATAAGCATAGTCGGGAACCCCCTCTCACACAGGGGCTAAACACGAGGTCATTTGCGGTAGAGAAGCAGAGATTACCCCTCCAAATCTTAACCAATTGTAGTGGACAGATCATATATTGGGGGTTGTTCTTGAGAAACCACTGGCTTCATTTGGTCTCAGTGCATCATGAACTCTGAATCCATTTGGGGTCATTTGGAGTCCTATCGGTCCACTTTTCTTCAGTTCTCTTGAAGAGCTTCGAACTTTGATATCATGCCCATACGTTTAGTCTCGACTATTGACTATACCCCCCTGAAGGATGACTATGAATTGGTAACATTAGTGGCCTTTCCTAGGTACCTACATAGGTGACCTGGGGTAGATGTTGTATCACACTCTTAGTACCATTGGAGGGCGATCCTATGAAAGCAAGAGTTTCTTGCACCAAGAAAGGTTGTTATGTGCAGGTTGTTGGGTATGTGTTATATTCTTTGCATGAGCGTATGCGTCGGGCGTGCAGGGGGGTTAAAGGAAATTTTTTTTCTTCCTCGAGAAACGTGACACCTACCTCGAGAAATGTGTCATGTATTTAGGTGGTTTTTTCGGCACATGGTTTTTGCCGATGGTTTTCTATTTCCGGTTAAGGAATTAGGGTTTTGG
>SNQJ01S0093213.1:60870-84511 GCA_010110895.2 Picea sitchensis
GGTTTTTTTGGCACATGGTTTTTGCCGATGGTTTTCTATTTCCGGTTAAGGAATTAGGGTTTTGGATTAATCCAGGTCATTGGGTTAGGGTTTTGGATGTCGCTGGCTCCTATATGTATATTGTATTGTAAACAGTGTAACACAATGAATGAATATAATATATGTTGGTTTTCTCGATTTGGGTTTCCAGGGGAAAAATCTCTGTGTAATGTTTGTATTTTCCATTGTATCTTTTCTGTTATTTTCTATATATCTGTTTACAGTAGACATTGTACAAGGTTAGAATTTACACAGGTCGGGGTAATTTCTTCTCACTTCTTTGTTGGCGGCTTGATATCTCGTCTTCAGAAGATCCTTAAATCTATTGTTACTTGGTTGATTTCTTTTAGTTTTCGTAGGAGTGTGTTTCTTTGTCTTTCATAGTCAGCCTTAGGATCATATTTTTCACAATATACAAGGTATGGAACCTAACACTCAGGAACCACAACATAATATTTCCTACAAATAAATGATCACAGATCACACTTCTTAAACTCGAAGCGTCGCTCCTGGAAGTGGCCATCACGTTGAAGAATCGGTCCCAACCTTCGTAGAAAGCTTGGTATATTTTGTGAATCCTTTGTTTACTAATCCACTTGGTCAACCACTCTTTGATCCACCATCCACGATATACATTGATTCCTTTTCTTCTTACTATTTATCGCTCGGTTCAACCACTACACCATCTTTTGGCATGAACCCACCGATTTTTGGTTTTCCTGAAGGAATTGGGAATTCATCTTTTTTCCACAACTCTCTTAGTTGATATTGTTGGTTCTTATTCTTTACCGAAAACATCAGTGACCCAGGTAACCTTGACTCAACCACTTGCGCATTCATCTCCTCTTGCACATGAGTCAGGTAATATTCCTGGTTCATTTTTTCCACACATACACATGCCAAGTACTTTACTTGGTCGTCCCATTGGTCGAATGGATAGCATTCAAGTCATTCACACAACCACGGTTACACAAGATACTCAACCTCCATCTCACACATCACAAATTAGTACTCCCTACATTGGAGGACAATCTTCAATGGGAGGCCAACCTTCAGTTGGAGGGAAACCTTCAGTTGCAGGTAAATTTTTTACTGGGGGGAAACCTACATGGTTGCAACATCAATAAGAATGGGGGAAAACCACTCCTGTAATTCCTTCTATCCTTATTACCATTGGTTTGTATCATGTACATCCATATATAGGAGTTGTGAATCCCTTTTGGACTCAATCCAATCCGGCAGGCATTCGTCTGCTAGGAACTATGCCCTATCAATCCATAAACCCCACAATTCAAACACAGTAGTACCTTCCACCACCATACATAGTGGGAAAAACTAGTCAATCGTAGTATGTAGGAGGTCCATTTGTTCAATCACAGTACACAGGTGGAAAAATAGGACAACCACCTTATATGGGAGGACCATCTAGTTTTTTCATCTCGCCACGACCAAGATATGGTCCTACTAGTGTTCCCAAGCAATATGGTTATCATCATTATCAACAACCTAACGGACAGCTACCATTCTTAGCTACGTTAGATCTGCCAGATTTTTTATGTTTAACAAACGATCCCATCCTTCATGCCCCATTTTGGCCCACCATCCATGCCAAATTACCGTCTGACATTCTGAAATTCTACGGAAAACCTAGGGAAGATCCTAACAATCATGTTATGAATCTCCACTTATGGTGTTCTTCCAACTCTTTGATGGATGACTCTATTCATCTTAGACTTTTTCAGAGAACACTTACAGGTGTGGCAGCAAAATGGTACATTGAACTATCGCGTAACTCTTTTGTTGACTTTAACTCTCTTGCCATGGCTTTCCTAACATATTTCCAGTTGCCTATACGATACGAGACTGATACAAAACTTTTGACCTCTCTCCGGAAATCCTCTTCCACCCACGTCTTTGATCATATTCATGAGTGGAGACGACGGAAACTATTGATTAAAGCTCCAATTCCGAACCAACTCCTTGTGGATTCGTTTACAGAGTCACTCTTGCCTCCCATTGCCCACGATGTTTCTATGGGAAACATATTTACTGAGGAGTAGGGTATCAACCATACACAGTATTTGGACTTGGTTTACTCCCAATCCAACAAAATTTACGATATCATACCTAATTCTCCTCATCCGTCGAATGATCTGTCAAGACCGGATCTAGAACCTAGTTCCATTCAAAACACCACAACTACTTCCACTCCTACTCAAACCTTCGAGGTGAATCAGGTCCAATACACTTCATCTAAGCAATCAGGAGGTAAGAAGAAAAACAAGGAAAACTCCAAAAAACCCTCTAATGAGCAGGATAATCCTAAGTCTATTGATACTCAACCAACAAGGAAACCTAAATCTCCTTGTATGATTTGTGAAGAATACCACTACATGAAAGATTTCCCTTGTCGTGAGGTTGACGCTAAATATTTGAAGGGTACCTCCCAATCGGCTCAGCAGCAACATTTGGTTGCACAAAACCCTGTCCCTCTGCAAGGAGGTGACCCAGGTCATTCTCACCATGGGGATGCTTCCATGAGCGCCTTTGAGGTTTACATGTTTAAGATGGTTAATTTCACAACTCGTGCAAATACTTATGACACTCATCCAGGTGATCAGACTAAAGGGAAGGTTGTAGAACAAACTTCTAACTCTACTCCTCCTCCATCTTCCAATCCTCTTCAGATTGAGAAGTTGATTTCTGATGCAGCATTGCGCCCACCCAAGATCGTAATTCGAAAAACAACATTTAATCCAAATGCTTGCGCTGCCAAAAATTACAACATAGTTGAATATTTGGTGCAAGCGCCTTGCGCTATGTCAACCCTCAAAGTTCTACAGCGTTTTCCAAGTCAACGTAGAACCTTGTTGTTAGCCATTGGAGCCATGGATCTTGAGGAGTCGAACCTGATTACGTTTAACCTAGATTATTTTAAGGAGAAAGTCTCCCACCACTTATCATTCCAAATTCAAGTTTTGGTTGGTGGAAAGAAAATCCATCGTATTGTTTTGGATGAGAGAGCCTCCACCTGCATCATGTCTTTTCCTTGTTGGAGAGCCCTTGGTTCTGCTACACTTACCCCATCCCCTACCACCCTGAAATGATTTGATGTACATGGTTCCCAACCTCACAGACTCTTGGTATCTTTCACTGTGAATTTGAAGGGTAAGATTGTTTTGGTTGATATCGAAGTAGTCGAAACGCCCCTGGATTATAATTTTTTACTTGGTTGTAGTTGGTTCTATGCAATGACCGTCATCGCATCTTCAGTGTTCGGTATCCTACGATTTTCCCATCAAGGAAATATTAGAAGTGTTGAACAACTTGAGTATCCAACTCCAGATCTCAACAATGTTGCAGCAAATAATGTCCCTTTTCTAGGATAGAATAATTTTGAGAGTGTAGGTGTAGATATTCTCAAAGATTCCTCACACATGGGGGTTTTTCCTGTGCCTACTCCTCTCACTACGTATTTTTCCACCTTAAACATGATTTAGACTCAATTATGACAATCCTTCAATTCATCTCATCCTTCGACAAGAATAGTTCATTGTCTATGTCAAGCTCGTTAAAAAATGAAACAGACACCCCTCCATTACAATCGATTCTCACTCTGGATCAAGTACTTGAACCTTCTTTTCCTCTGCCTAGTGAAAATGTTTCCATTAGTAACCAAAAACCTAAATGAGGAAAGAAGAAGAGTCGTTGGAGGAAATGACACTTGGGGGGCAGGTCTCGAGCCTATGGACATCATGCTGGAGAAAAACTGCCAACTTATGCCAAAGAAGTTGAGGGAAAACTACCTCTAGAGAGACATGCTGCTAGGAGTGATCCTCGTTCGAAGGTCATTCTCATCGTAATGTAGTAGTATTTTTCTAGAACGATCTTAGTCTTTGTTCTTTCTCATGCTCGTAAATACATGAGAATAATTTACCGAGCTTAGTATTTGTTCTTTCGTGTGCTCGTAAATACATGAGAATGTGACCGAGTATACTTTTATCACTTTTTCAAACTCGTAAAGGTTATATGAAAAAGGAACCCCCTGGAGTCTCCTTTAAGCTCTTTTCAGACTCTCTAAACAAGAAAAGATTTCCGAGTAATATTTCTTCCTTTCACACTCATTAAAAGGTTTGAAAGGGCATCTTTTGAGTGATAGTTTATCTCTTTTTAGGCCTCGCGAGACTAACTACGAAAAAGGAACACTCTAATCAAGCATGATTAGAAGAGTTCTCCCCTGTATTTTTTTACACTTTTTTCAGGCTTGGGAGACTAAATTTACGAAAAATTCATCCATGGAGTCACCTTTAAGTTCTTTTCAGACTCTCTAAACATGAAAAACCACCGATTTTTCCTTCTCTGGACTCGCTAAACTACACATTGAAGGACCCATATGGGAATGAACCCTTACTTCTTCCAGATCATTAAATAAAGGAAGAGGAACTTACCAAAGGTGAGTTATATCGAGCACATGTTACCCTCCTCAAGCTCATTAAATGAAAAGAAGGTACTCATCTATCTGGGTGGGGCGGGGAATTGAAGGAAGTGGGCCAACTTTTTGGGAATCCTTAATGGAAGCTATTGTCTCCCTTGAACATGGCACTTGTTTACGTCTCGCCTTATAGTTGGGTAATTTGCTTATCTCTGATTCATACCAATTCCATGTGTCACCATGCTTTTTCATCCAGTCGAAGAGTGCTCTTATTTTCATCACATTACATTCTTGGTACTCGTCGAGTCAATGCTTCCCAGTCAATTGTCATGCCTCATCATGTTCAAGGGAAGTTCCACTTCAAACCATCCATCTGCAATATTGCTAGTTTCCATTTCCTATGTTATTACATACTCATTCGATTCACCATCTTACATCATTTTCCTGTGTCCATTTCGTGTCGATGATGGGGGATAAATCAAGGCCCTCCTTCAATGAGTCTTTTCCTGTTGACTTCAACACATCATCCGAGAATTATACTTAGAAACCGGTTAGTACCTTGGGACCTTCATGCCTCAATTACAGGCCTCCTCACTTCTGATAGTAGGTTTACATCATTGACCTTTGAGCGGATGATTCCACAAATTTTCGACCTCATCTCATTTATTCACATTCACTGGAATGTACTAGGGTACCTTGGGATTCATTGACATCATTGGTGATTTCTCTCGCACTTGTTAACATTTTACCTCAATGATCGATAATCAAGTGGTTTCTACCATGTTCGACTTCAAATCATCTATTCACATGGATAGATTTGTACCACATCGAGATTGGGACAAAGACCCTGGGTTGAGTGTTCACTATGTTATCTGCTTTGCCCAGGCTACGAAGGAGATCGTTTGAGCATGTATATATATATATATATATATATATATATATATATATTCACATAGATCCACATTGTATTGGTCTGTGGCTATGTTTTATCATCTTGTAGCTCCACTGTGTATTTTTCATGGCTACGATCAGTTCATGTCATGGAGGTATGGATCCACATTGTATCTCTAGTGGCCATATCCTTAGTTAGTATTTTTCATGGATCCGTATTGTATTGGTCGACGGTCATGCTTTGAATCATATCGTATTCCGAGCATAGGTATGTCTACCTCAGAAATGGAACATATGTTAATATTGTTTGATGGTTGTGTTAGCGATCAAAATGTACTAGTAAATTTTGAGTGCCTTCATCAAATTTAAGCTAGAATTGCCTATTTTTCTAGTCTCAAGCCAGTGTCATCATTTCCATTATTTCCATTGAACCTTGACAAACTCCTGTTGATTGTTTTTGTCCAGAATCTATGGCCTTTCTCTTCTCACGTGCATTTCACAAAACCATGTTAGTATTGCTTAGAACCTAGCCTTATGCCTTTTTAGATTTTGCAAAAAGGAAAGCATATGTTCTTTTTATAAATTTTATCAAATAAAAGAGTGTGTGCAAAGTGACCTAAGGTATTATCCATTACCTATGCCCAAGTATATTCTCTATATGCATTTGTAATCTGGTTTTACCTAATCCTAAACTTTTGTTTCTAAACAAAATCAAAGCTAACCAAGTCACCAACTAAAAAGAAAATTGGTGTGTGTGCACTGTGCGCACAAGTATCGATCCTTGAATCATGAGCTTAGTCCACATGCCAAGTCACAAGTCAAACTCAAAACAATATACCAAACGCCAAGCCTCTTTTGCCTCATCTGCTCAGTTCTATTCTTATTTCTCGGCGTATTTCAAAACGAAAATATCTTAACTCCCGAAACATGAGGGATATGTCCCCTGTGTATTTGTCTACAAGCATCAGGCCGCATGCAAGAAAGGTTACAGAAAGCAGAAAAGGAAATCATGCTTCAGTAGCTTCAGTAGCAAAATTATAGCCATGCGCTCAGCCAAGAGTCAATACACAGGCAACAAGTCGACATATAAAGCCATAGATCAGGCCACGAGAAGGAATGAACACACAGGTAACTGCGCCTCTTCATCAGAAAAACATATTGAGTAAATGCATCTTGCAATCGTGCCACATTTACTCTAACTCGGCATCAATGCTTAGTAGGCCTCAGTTCTCCTAAATTAACACTTGATTTCAGCGTTGGAAGGGTTTCACGTTTTCAAACCAAGAAGAGCTTTTTATCAATTTCTTTTTCAAAATTATCTTCCCGACTTCATTTAAAATTCAATGTTGTTAGCATGTCTGCACCTCCAGAATCCTTCTCCATCGCAAGGGTAGTTGAATCGCTGGTAAATAAGATAGATTTATCATAAAAAGAGGCGGAGGTAGTGCTTGATCATTTATTGCGTGGAGGAGCAAATGAGGTTTAGATTAGCATTTTTCTTGTCCTGCTTAGGGCCAAAGGAAAGACTTATGAAGAGATTACAGGCTTGGCCAAAGCCATGATTAAATGTTGTGTACATCTTGATGAGTTGATCGATGCCATAGATATAGTTGGACATCGATTTTTAGGAAGTACTTGCATGAGAGCCCACTCGAGCTTCAAGCACTTCTACGCCAGTGCAATCATAGAAAGGTCCTTTTCAACAATAAAACCACATCAGAAACAACAATGGAAAGACAAGTAACTGAATTGCTCAAGAAATAGACATTGTAGTTGCTCAAAATGGAGATCGTCCTTATTTTAATGAATTGTTCTGTGAAGCTCAGGAAAGGTTAAGTAGGAAAAAGGACATTGACTCGGGTGGATATTCGAAGGAAGAAATTTAGTTTTTACAGAAGCAAATGGAACGTGAGGAGCATCCCTTTTTGCCTTTTCTTATTTCGGCAACAATGGAAGTAGGCAAATTAATCTGGATAAGCTTCAGCAAATCTGCCAGGAATTTGGTATTGTTGAGCTTGAGGAAATGATCAAAGAAGTTGATCAAGATAATGATAGAAATTACCATATACCCTAGCAAGAATATCCTTCTTGCACTGCTATCAAATTCCTGCCATAGATAACAGCAGTTGTGCATTTGGATTTCCTTTTGTATGCTCTGCAGCTATGGTGTCATTGCTTAAATTATTTCAATATCTCTAATTTGTTTTTTCCTCGCTTGCTTAGCACATCAATTCTTGAATCAAGCATTGCAGGTCACCTGAGGTTCAAACATCAAGTGTTGACAACACTTTATTGAGCAGTTGTTGAAGAATCTAACACTCTATTCAGGATCATTGTTGCTCTGCATTATTTTCTTCTCAAAGATAAAACAGAACTTTCACCAGTGCAGAAGGAAAAATTATAACCAGTTAGTTGATGAAAAGCATAGCTTTCACCAGCTAACTAGAAAATCTTAAGGAGAAATAGCTGGTGAAACCTGAGACTGGCCAGCGAAGGTGTATTTTTGCCCAGATCGAAGTTTTTCTCAACCGAATCTCTTGAAAATGCTTTCCAAAGATACATATTGAATTATAGTGTCAAATCTAAGATCCACTTTTGATGCAAAAGAGTTAGAGGAGGATTTTAAGTTGATTTGACACCTTTTTTGGGGGACAATAAATCAGGGTTTTTTCTAAATTTGGCAAATTCAAATTTATCTTCATCAAAGGATATCAAACAGCCTTGGAAGGATTATTTGCACTGCACAGAGATTCTACATCATGAAATGTGGAATTGACCTCATTTTGAGGATCATTCCTCATCTTTTGTAAATTTGTTTTGACTTTCTATCTTTAGCTTATCCGATCCATTCTTTTAGGATCTGAAAACTGTATTGTAGAACTATAAAGCTCAAGACATAAGAGAAACACGGAGGGGGGGGTTCAGTCATAGGACTGAGGTTTGAATGTCGGATACAATACCATGCTGCATTTGTAATAGACTGTCATAGATATGTAATTTAGATCACAGTCTTCTTTCTCTATGAATATCAGATTGTCACTTCTTATTCCTTCTATGCTTTAATTCAAGTTATCTTAACTGCAATATGACTGTCATCTCATTAGTCAGTTCATAGCTTGATGTAACGGTAATCTTCACTTTGTGTCAAGTTTGTCTTAGTTGCCAATGACTGTCATCTCATTGGTCAACTCATAAGATTGATTTAATAGTGATACCTGCACTATCTTATCCGACCCATCACATGTGTGATCTGGTTAGTAAGTATAGTATTCTTCATCCACTATTATGATATTCATCTGATCATTGATTCTTGAAAGCACTGTCTCATCCGATTATATATTCTTTGAATGTCTTGATATGATCTAGTAGGTCAGTTATCCCATTTTATCCCAACATAATCATAAACCTATTCATATTTCTTAAGTTACCAAGCACCTTTGTTCTACAACCACAAAGGGTTTCTTGGAGTGATAACAAATTGGTGTTGTTGCCGGGGAGAGGAGATTGAAGCTCATCTTCCTTGGAAAACGACAAGATCCAGCTTTGATGATAGACAAAGCCTAGACATCATTTGGTTGTAATCATCTATCTAGCGACCCCATGAAGGACGAATTTAGTGGCGACTCCATTGTTCAAAAATCTGTTGGTGACTCCACTGGTATGACATGAACCAGATCTTTGCTAAGAGGTATGCGTTCTGTGATTTTTCAAAAATTGTTGGTTTCCCTAATCCAGTGCCTAGTAGAGATGAATGGAAAAACAGTGTTCCCAGATTTCGAGGAGAAGAATGGGAAGTGCCAGCTGAACACTTGCTGGATTTTCATGACTTTATTCATCGGCTTGAAATTGTACATGAAGATGTTCAAATTAAGCTTTTTAGGTATTCATTAGAGGGGATCGCTCTTGAATGGTGCATGTATCTTCCAAATGCAAGTGTTAGTTCTTTGACAGATTTCCATTCAGCCTTCAATTCCTTTTGTAAAGATTATTTTCCAGTTGAATGTCTTTTTGAAGGATGTTGTGAAGAGTTTTCTTCGTTTCATAAATTTTTTGCTTGTCACAAAGATCAAGTTTGTGATAAAGATTTTATTGTTGAAGAAGACATTTACCATGTAGGTCAAGAGGTGTTGAAGGATAATAGTTACGTATCTGACATCATATCAGATGTGTCTGTTATTTTAAATATTGATAAAAATCAACATGTCTCTTTTGGATGTATTGATGTCAAAGAACCAATGCATATATCAGCAGGAAAAAGAAATGAATCTGAGTCAGCAGGAGAAAGTAATAGATCAGCATATTTCAGATCTGTGGAAAATACTATGAGTAGTCCTCAGCTTTTAGATTTGCAGCCACAGGGAAATTGTAGTAGACATGAAGACTTGAAAGGTGATGATAAGATTGACCAATCAGCAAGTGAAATTATTGAATCTGCAGTAGATGATGAAGGCAGCCTCAGTTTTCAGTTCTGCAGACAAAGGGGAATTGCAGCAGATACAAAGAGGGAGATAGTGTGCTGAAAAGTTCAGATTAGCAGTTGATTTTGCATTCTCCTTCGACAGAAGAAGAACAATTTACATTCAGCATTGAGACTAGTGATGGCAATCAGCGACGGCAACACAGTCAGTTGGACCAGCAGCTCAAAGAGGTATTCTTTAATGATTTTGATGACCCTATTGCTGACTATTTGGATTATATAATCAACATAAATGTCCAAATACTTTTTTCAGATGAAAGTAGGCTCTGTCATCTTCTCAAATTGCATTGCCACAAGCTATGTTTTTTTTATCTTTCGAGTCAAGATCAAGGATGTTAGCAGTAAATCAGTTTCTGATATGGCTGCATTGGAAATTTGATTTTACCTGATCAATCTACCTCTACTGGTTAGTGTAGGAGTAGGCAAAATAATAAGCTCGACATACGAGCAGCTAGATATTTTTCAGTTGTTGAGTTCATGAATAAGCAAGGAAAACTACAGGCAGGTTGCAGGTTTGCAGAGGAACAGTTGCACGGGCCAGATGACTCCATGCCCAATGCTAAAGGCTACTGGAACTACTATGTTCTTGGAAACCTCGCAGGGAGGTCTCCATCCCAGTTGGAGCCATTTGTTAGCGATCAAAATGTACTAGTAAATTTTGAGTGCCTTCATCAAATTTAAGCTAGAATTGCCTATTTTTCTAGTCTCAATCCAGTGTCATCATTTCCATTATTTCCATTGAGTCTTGACAAATTCTTGTTGATTTTTTTTGTCCAGAATCTATGGCCTTTCTCTTCTCCCCTGCATTTCAAAAAACCATGTTAGTATTGCTTAGAACCTAGCCTTATGCCTTTTTAGATTTTGCAAAAAGGAAAACATATGTTCTTTTTATAAATTTTATCAAATAAAAGGGTGTGTGCAAAGTGACCTAAGGTCTTATCCATTACCTATGCCCAAGTCTATTCTCTATATGCATTTGTAATCTGGTTTTACCTAATCCTAAACTTTTATTTCTAAACAAAATTAAAGCTAACCGAGTCACCAACTAAAAAGAAAATTGGTGTGTGTGCACTGTGCACACAAGTATCGATCCCTGAATCACGAGCTTAGTCCACATGCCAAGTCACAAGTCGAACTCAAAACAATATACCAAACACCAAGCCTCTTTCGCCTCATCTGCTCAGTTCTATTCTTATTTCTCGACGTATTTCAAAACGAAAATATCTTAACTCCCGAAATGTGCAGGATATGTCCCCTGTGTATTTTTCTACAAGCATCAGGCCGCATGCAAGAAAGGTTACAGAAAGAAGAAAAGGAAATCATGATTCAGTAGCTTCAGTAGCAAAGTTATAGCCATGCGCTCAGCCACGAGTCAATACACAGGAAACAAGTCGACATATAAAGCCATAGATCAGGCCACGAGAAGGAATGAACATGCAGGTAACTGCGCCTCTTCATCAGAAAAACATATTGAGTAAATGCATCTTGCAATTGCGCCACATTTACTCTAACTCGGCATCAATGCTCAGTAGGCCTCAGTTCTCCTAAATTAACACTCGATTTCAGCGTTGGAAGAGTTTCACGTTTTCGAACCAAGCAGAGATTTTTATCAATTGCTTTTTCAAAATTATCTTCCCGACTTCATTTTAAATTCAATGTTGTTAGCGTGTCTGCACCTCCAGAATCCTTCTCCATTGCAAGGGTAGTCGAATCATTGGTAAATAAGATAGATTTATCAGAAAAAGAGGCGGAGGCAGTGCTTGATCATTTATTGCGTGGAGGAGCAAATGAGGTTCAGATTAGCGTTTTTCTTGTCCTGCTTAGGGCCAAAGGAAAGACTTATGAAGAGATTACAAGCTTGGCCAAAGCCATGATTAAATGTTGTGTACATCTTGATGGGTTGACCGATGCCATAGATATAGTTGGACATCTATTTTCAGGAAGTACTTGCATGAGAGCCCACTCAAGCTTCAGGCGCTTCTACACCAGTGCAGTCATAGAAAGGTCCTTTTCAACAATAAAACCACTTCAGAAACAACAATGGCAAGACAAGTAACTGAATTGCTCAAGAAATAGACATTGTAGTTGCTCAAAATGGAGATCGTCCTTATTTTAATGAATTGTTTCGTGAAGCTCAGGAAAGGTTAAGCAGGCAAAAGGATATTTACTCGGGTGGATATTCGAAGGAAGAAATTCATTTTTTACAGAAGCAAATGGAATGTGAGGAGCATCCCTTTTTGCCTTTTCTTATTTCGGCAACAATGGAAGCAAGCAAATTAATCTGGATGAGCTTCAGCAAATCTGCCAGGAATTTGGTATTGTTGAGCTTGAGGAAATGATCAAAGAAGTTGATCAAGATAATGATAGAAATTCCCATATGCCCTAGCAAGAAGATCCTTCTTGCGCTGCTATCAAATTCATGCCATAGATAACAGCAGTTGTGCATTTGGATTTCCTTTTGTATGCTCTGCAGTTGTGGTGTCATTGCTTAAATTATTTAAATATCTCTAATTTGTTTTTTCCTCGCTTGCTTAGCACATCGATTCTTGAATCAAGCATTGCAGGTCACCTGAGGTTCAAACATCAAGTGTCGACAACACTTTATTGAGCAGCTGTTGAAGAATCTAACACTCTATTCAGGATCATTGTTGCTCTGCATCATTTTCTTCTCAAAGATAAAATAGAACTTTCACCAGCGCAGAAGGCAAAATTATAACCAGTTAGCTGATGAAAAGCAGATCTTTCACCAGCTAACTAGCAAATCTTAAGGTGAAATAGCTGGTGAAACCTGAGACTGGCCAGCGAAGGTGTATTTTTTCCCAGATCAAAGTTTTTCTCAACCGAATCTCATGAAAATGCTTTCCGAAGATACATATTGAATTATAGTGTCAAATCTAAGATCCACTTTTGATGCAAAAGAGTTAGAGTAGGATTTTAAATTGATTTGACACCTTTTGGGGGGGACAATAAATCAGGGTTTTTTCTAAATTTGGCAAATTCGAATTTATCTTCATCAAAGGATATCAAACAACGTTGGAAGGCTTATCTACACTGCACAGAGATTCTACATCATGAAATGTGGAATTGACCTCATTTTGAGGATCATTCCATATCTTTTGTAAATCAGTTTTGACTTTCTATCTTTAGCTTATCCGATCCATTCTTTTAGGATCTGAAAACTGTATTGTAGAACTATAAAGCTCAAGACATAAGAGAAACACAGAGGGGGGGGGGNACAATACCATGCTGCATTTGTAATAGACTGTCATAGATATGTAATTCAGATCACAGTCTTCTTTCTCTATGAATATCAGATTGTCACTTCTTATTCCTTCTATGCTTTAATTCAAGTTATCTTAACTACAATATGATTGTCATCTCATTAGTCAGTTCATAGCTTGATGTAACGGTAATCTTCACTTTGTGTCAAGTTTGTCTTAGTTGTCAATGACTATCATCTCATCGGTCAACTCATAAGTTGATTTAATAGTGATACCTGCACTATATTATCCGTCCCATCACATGTGTGATCTAGTTAGTAAGTATAGTATTCTTCATCCATTGTTATGTTATTCATCTAATCATTGATTCTTGAAAGCACTGTCTCATCCGATTATATATTCTTTGACTGTCTTGATATGATCTAGTAGGTCAGTTATCCCATTTTATCCCAACATAATCATAAACCTATTCATATTTCTTAAGTTACCAAGCACCTTTGGTCTACAACCACAAAGGGTTTCTTGGAGTGATAACAATTTGTTTGCATCTTCTTCCAAGTTCTCCAACTCCACACCCTTGCATTGAATAATTGTGAAGTGTTTCAGCCATCAGTTTCTCTTCTGACCTCACACTTTAGGGGAAAATATGTTACACATCAAAATTCCACACTTAAGTGCCTCACCCTAAGTGTCGCAAGTGTCGCAAAAGTGTCACATAGACTGACACTATGAAAGAACATTTGTCACAATCGCTAGTCAATGAGGAGGAAAAATATATCATAAGAAGATCAAAATACTATGTGCGCATGAATTATTTATTGATATTCATAAAAAGGAAATTAATTTAGTGTGAGAAACCACCTCACATTTAGTTTCCTAATATCAAGGAGAGGTTGAGAATATCATGGATGGTTGAGATATTTTCTCAAACCAAAATCCTAATTTGGTGGATCTTGAGAGATATTTCCTCCTTAAAATCCTTGAAAGATATTTTCTCCCTAAAATCCTTGAGAGATATTTTCTCCCTAAAAATCTTGGAGATCACATTTTAGTGGATCTAGTGAGTGATCTTCTCCATGGTGGTTAAGCCTCCAAATCCTATATAATGAAATATTTCCATGGAGAATAAAAATAATATTAGAGGTATCAAACCTTTGATTCTGAAAAAAGGAGGAAAAAATCAGCAAAGCATTGTTATTTTGATTGTGGATCTTTCGAGCAAGGGTTGGACGAGGAGGACTTGGAGAGGTTGTTGCAACATCATCTGAAGATTGTAAGTTTCCTTTTAAAGTTCTCATTAATATAATTGGCCTATTTCCTTCTAGTATGTGTTTACATGTACTTGTCTATGCTTTTTCTTAATCTTCATAGATCGATTGATTTTGTTTAATCCATTAGAGTAGGAGATAGTTGTTTGTCTCTTGTTGTCCATTGCAGGTATTGTTCGAAACTCGTGGATTGGAGCAGCTTGGACGATCTTCGAAAGTGAGGTACGGTATACTCTCCCTCCTTCTCGCTTTTTCGATGGGTAAAATGAATCGATAGGAATGGTAGTGTCCAAAGGTAGTTTTTTGTCTTGGTAAAGGGGTATGTACTCCAAGGGAAAGTTCACCTATCCGCAGGGGAATATTTCTATAACACCTTTCAATACCATCCCATTTATAAATAATAATCTCTATTTATGTTTGACTTGTCAAATGCCATCTAACAAGATCTAAATGAAGAAAAATATAAGACAACGTCAAATAAAGAAAAAAAATGCTACAGGTGATGAGCAATAATGTTAAAAAAATGAAAAAATACTAAGGATAGAGCTATGTCACCTCATAAAAAAGGTCCATCTCGAAGGTCCCATGCTAAAAATGCATATATAAAGAAAAATGACTAAGAAAAATAATAGAAAATATAAAAGGTGGTGATAAAAAGGTGTCGAGGTGGTAATTCTAAGTAAAGCTACCTCCCAAAGGCTTACAAATACAAAATGAAAATTCCTAGCTGAAAAAGGCTAGTTGGACCAATAAATACCTTATACATCATTAAAAATAAATTTGAAGATCAAAACATAAAGTTTCCCTTCCTTTTCCATCAATTCTTCATCAAATTTACCTATCTCTAACCAAATTACTTAGGAAATTGACACAAGTAATAGGGGTAAAGTTGTCCCACCATGGTAAACTTAGAAAATTTGTAAAATTAACCTATGTTTAGTTGTTGTTAGAGGATATTACTTAATTCATGTTTCCTAATGATTTATTTTGAATCTTGATGCATCATTATTGGTGGGTGCCCCACATTGGAATATGTGCACTATGCCTCGATATTTGTGTCATTGCCTCATAATTTGTGTACCTGCATTGGGATTTGTGTACCTATATTCAACAATATCTACCTACAATGGGATCCATGATATTTTTTTTGGATCTGTGTCATGGCATTGGGAACCATGACAACATAGTGGACAATGACAAGGATGTTGGATCATCATTGAGGTGTCCACATCAACAATTTGTACACTTGTCAAGATATGGAACATTGTATGAGCCACATAGACATGGATTACCTGGAACATGTGAAAATCCTTACAGAAGGGTGCATTTTCTCTCTCCTCCCTCACACATGTGGCCTCTAGAATATTCCAAAAGGAGCACACCTCATCTTGACCTATTCTCGCATGTGTGAAGGGTTTATTGCATGAAGAAACAAGTTGGTTAGTGAGGTCAGGCCCGAAATTCGACGTTCCATAGAACATTTTTTGGTTTTTAAACGTATTTGACACGCAGATACAAAATACACACGTCAAAATTCACTAGCATAAAAAATCCTAACCTGTTAGATTGGTGTTCCAATCCATAAAGTACCCGTCATTAATTCTAGGTACTTAGTTTACTATAGATATAGTGTGTAACACCTACCTGGGCCGCATACTGAAAAGGGGTTGGACAAGGGTTTTTTGGAGGATTAAATATAACAATAAACAAAATTTAATAATTTCCATAATCCCAATCCGTAAAATTTAATTAGTCCCAGACTCCTAGGTGTTAATGGTTAATTGAATATCAATTAACTCACCTACTCAAATTTACATATAATTTGACATTCATTAGTTTTAATTAGTCCCATACTTCTAGGTGTTAGTGGTTAATTGAATATCAATTAACAAACCTACTCGAATTTACATATAACAATACAAAACAATTTAACACTCATGAATTTGTGTAAAACGTATAATGACGAGCATGAAAAACAAATGACCGTCATCAAAATTTCCCTTAACGGGTAGGATAAATTTGAAATTCCATCCCTAAGTGGGGTGCTCAAGTTTTGGACCCTTATTTGACCCCACATGTTCCACAAGAAGTTTTTCTCACTTTGAGGAGGGTGCCCTATCTTTGAGGATTTTGTTGTAACAAATTGAGAAATTTTCCCATGGTTTGACTTGGGAACATGGTTTTAGGTTCATGGTCTTATTCTAGCACAAGGTTTCATCCTAGGTCATGGTTTTCATTGTATGGTATTGAGAGGCTCATATCCTAATTAAGGAGGGAATCTCTCTCATTTGGCATGGTTGGAAACCAATTGGAAGATTATTTTGTTCCCTATTTGGTTTGTTTTCTTGTATATTCTATTTAATATATTGTTCTAGGTTAATAAAATAAGGTTTTTGGCATGCAAGAGACATTGAGGAAAGGGATATTGCAAGGAAAGAAATGCAAATAAAGTATGGTGTATGTCTATTTTATTTCTTTGTGAATTTTTTAAGCTAAGTCTTAGTATCAAAGTTGAATATATTGGGGTTTTAACTTATTACCCCGGATTTATGCTTTGATTATTTAAGTTTGAAATATTTGGGTTGAATCTATTATTAGTTTAGCCTCCCTGGGAATATTGTTGGTTTCCTAGTTTTCTCTAGAAATGTGTGGGGACTTCAACATCAAATGGGAAGAGGGAATTTATGCAAGGAATGGAATGGACTCCATACCTAATGGTAGCAATTGATTTTCTCATTTATTTTCTAACCATCTCAATTTTAATTTTCCCCTTTCTTTTACTTTTATGTTTATCAAGCAATCTAATGTTCTTTCAAGATTAAATTTATGAAGTTATATTGTTAAATCAAATATTTCATTTTAATTTCCATATTTTGTTTGGGCTTGGATTTCACTTGTGCTAACCCTTTATTTCATGCCCAATTTATTTAAGATGTGTATAGTAAGTAAGCTTAACTAGTTGAAATTCCTAGGTTTAGATCTTAATCCTAGCTTGTTACATTGATGGATCTAACCCTCCATAAAATAAAATCTATTGTGTTGAATCTAAATCTTTCATAGAGTTTGTATTACTTCACTTCACTGCTGGAAAATATGTAATGATTTGATGGCACAAGGGTCTTCTAAAAATGTTTTCGTTCATAGCTCAACAATTTGGTTTAAAGTTGAATATTAATGCAATGTTTGGCATTCTATATGATCATGAGACCTTGGAAAGGTAAATCAATGCATAAAAAAGGGAACGATTTGATATCTTGGTGTAATACCTCACATGTCAATGGTTGCAAATATGTGGTTGCAAATATGTGATTAATGAGGATTTTTCAATACCTCATTATGCCTCTTAATTTCATAAACTAATGTGTATGGATTGATCTCAAAATTTTGATAAATGATGCATGGAATATACTTCATAATTAATCATTTTTTTTAACTTCGGAAATTTAAATTAACTTGCATAAAAATACAAAGGTATGGTTCAAGTTCAATTTGCCCAAGTGGGGGTCAAATTGCCCCGGAGATGGAAAGTAGAAAGGTTGCAAGAGAACGAAGTAACACAAATTAACTGGCCATTTGGTTGGGCCTTCCCAATTGGAAACAAGACCTTGCTTTTCCCAAAAGATTAAAAATTTTACGCGGAAGAGGATGGCAATAAGTGTTCCATTCATGTTTCTTTTCTCAATTCGATTATCAGTCTGAGCATGAGAGGAATTTTTAATATTTGGCTCTGGATTGTGGTTCTCACGATGCTCCCTATTCTAAAAAATATTAGTTTCATTATTGTCTTGAAAACCCAGCATAAGACTGGACCCATGCTCTTGTGATTGCACAGAAAGTGGGGTCCTGGAGAGGTTTCCCTTCATGTTTTTAATTTTGATCTCCATCGCTAAGCATTTCAGTTGGAGGTGAGTAATCCTATGTGACCAAATATTTACAGTCATTGAGGAGAGGGGTATTGACCTGAACTGGCCATGGTTGGTTGAGGAAATTGGCAGGGCCTTCGACACCATGATTTGCTAGTCTGTCGGGCACTTTGTTGGCATCCCTTTTCACATGGGAGCTCATAATTATTGGGATTCGTCCTAAAAGAGAAGGGAGGGAGTCCAAGCTTACAGTTAGGTTCCAATTTACAATCACCTTTGAGGGAGGGGTACCATGGATGATCTTCTTACACATGGAGAGAATGATTGTAGAGTCCCCTTCGATGATGAGTTTGTGAAATCCTTGATCAGCTGTGGTGTTGATTCCTTGGGTTAAGCCTAGCAATTTGGCCCCATTGTTTGTATTGAATATTTAGTACCCCATGAAGATATGGAGGATGCTTCCTTTATGATCTCGGAAGACACCTCCAAACCAAGCTTGGCTTGTGTTTCCTTCACTGGCTCCATCAAAATTTAATTTCATAAAACCATACTGAGGAGGAGACCAGGTGGTGGGAATCTCAGTGAAGATAGGTAGGGGGCTTTAAATCTTGAGGAGAAGGAGTGATATCGAGATTCCAGTCTTGCATAATATGAGTTTATAATGAGGTTCCTTTGAAATCCTCATCAGCCTATATTTGTATCTTCAAAGTTTCTTGAATGTTACTTTTGATTTTGAGCCAAATAGAGAAACTATGGATTGACTTCTTGTGAAAAATCAGATGATTTCTCTCATTCCATATTTCCCATATGATAAATCATGGAATGAGATGCCATATTCAGTTGATTATGGCATTACTGAAGGGTTGAGTTCGTCAGGTGCAGATATTGTCGATGATGGAGAAGATTTTGAAGTCTGATTTCCTGAATAAAGTAGCACGCTGAATAAAGTGTTGTATGTACATGTTTCTAGAATATGACTCATGGTTTCCTCCTGAAGCTTGCAGAGATGGAAAATTGATGGGCCATTGTGTCTGTGTTTTCTTAAGTTATCCCATGTCAGAATTTTCTCATGAAGTACTTGCCACTTAAAAAGAATTATTTTTGGTTAGTGGTTTGAGCCCCATAGTCTTTTCCAAACTTCATCTTTATGAAGCGTGTGGTGATTTTCACGAAGGCAATAGGCCTCTTTCACTGATAATGATCCATTTGAAGAGTATCCTCATCGCAAGATGTTTGGACCTACTTGAATCAAGATTTTTCTTTGCGTGAGATCGTCAAATAGAAGCTTGAGATTAATGGAGGAGTTCATGCCATTTTTTTATGGTGAGGAGATCCATTGCCTCCATTGGTTTTGTGGTGCATTATTCTTCCAAAAATATGCAACAATGCAAGAGGAGGTATGGAGAAGATCAATTTTAATGTTTTCTAGATTTGTTAGAGATTTCATTTTGGGAAACTGATGCCAAGAATCAGTCCAGAAGTGGGCTTCTGAGCCATCCTGCAATTCCCAAAAGAAATGGTCCTTGGTCAAGTTTTTTCGCTTCCAAGCCATATTCCAGATTGTTGATTCTCTGGAAGAATCTTTCATGTGAATGAGCTTTTGAAAATCCATGGTTGAAACATACTTTACCTTCCATAAATATGCCCATAGATCGTGATTGTTTTCCAGCCGCCTCCACTGTATTTTGTCCTTGATGACATCAGATAAGGCTTATGGGTCACAAATACCAAGGCCCCCATGTTCATTGGGGAGACATAAGGTTTCCCAAGAGTTGAGAGCCCATTTCCTGTCAGTTCCCATTCCCTTCCATAGAAACTTTCTCTGTATATTTCTGATTTTTTTAGAATAATCTTGGGGGAAGCTAGAGCATAGAAGAGGTAGATGGGAATGGATTGCAACACTAATTTGAGGAGAACTAATCTTGTTGCCAGGTTTAAGGAACGAAAATTCCAATAGGTCAAGCAAGCTTCAAGGATTGAAAGGAGATCCTACCAATTGGTCTGTCGAAGATATTTTTTGGTAAGAGGAATGTCAAGATATTTAGAGGGAAGGGGACTTCATTGGAATCCAAGGATGTGGGCTATGTTCGATTGAATGTGGAGAGGCGTGTTGAAGAAGAAAATTTGGGATTTACTTTCGTTTATGGAGTTTCCATAGGATTCCATGAAGTATGTAAGCACTCTCTTGATGGTTTAAGCCTCTCAGACTGTTGGGGTTCCCATAATCATAGTGTCATCTACAAACAGGTTGTGAGACAAGGGGGGGTTTATTTTATGCAGTGAGAGGCCTTTGAGTTTCCCAGATTGAATGGTAGCAAATAAGTATCTTCCTAATATCTCATCCATGATGATAAAGAGGAAAGGAGATAGGGGGCCTCCCTGACGGATTCCCCTGGAAGGATTGAAGGTGGAGGAGGAAGAGCCTTTTACCAGGATGGAAAATAATATTGATGAAGTGAGGGAGGAAATCCAGTGGACCCAGGTGGGATGAAAGCCAAAATCCAAAAGAATTTTCTTCATATATTGTCATCTCAACTTATCAAAGGATTTGACATGTCTAATTTGATGAACATTCATGGGGTTTTGGTGAGTTTGAGAGAGTGAATGGATTCTTGGGAAAGAAGTATGTTATCAAGAATTTTTCTACCTTCTACAAATCTTGTCTGCTAAGGGGAGATGTTGAGAGGGAGAAGGGGTTTCAAACGATTAGCTAGAATATTTTTTATCAACTTGTAGACCACATTGCAAAGTGAAATAGAGAGGAATTGTTTGGCGTATGTAGCTTGGGCTTCTTTGGGTATGAGAGAGAGAAAAATGGAACTGAGGGCTAGAAGAACCCCGAAGGTTCTTCTTGATTCCTCCACTAATTTCCAAACCTCATCCTTTATGAAGTGCCAACATTAATGAGAGAAATCAGGAGTGAAACCATCAGGTCCTGTGGATTTACCTGGTTGTGTATCCTTAATGGCCGCTTCGACTTAAGCTAAAGAAATAGGGAACATAAGAGCTTCATTTTGTTCATCTATGATGAGATGGGGAATGTGAGTAGTGATTTTGTTGATGGCTATTGATCGGTCCATATGTGGTTCAGTTAATAGTTCCTTGAAGAAGTTTACTATCTCTGCTTCAATGTCCTAGTGTTGAATAAGTTCCTCTCCTTGATATTTGTGAAGACATTTGATTATATTGGCATCACAATGTTGTATCATTTATTAGTGGAAAAATTTAGTTTTTTTCTCCCCTTCTTGGAGCCATTGTATTTGAGATTTTTCTCCACAGTATTTCCTCTTGTGCATAGCGCTCTTCAAGTTGTGATTGGAGCTAAGCTTCCTTCTGATTGAGGTGCTCTAATCATCCATGTGTTATTATTTGTTGTTGAAGAGTAGCCATACTTTGTTCCATCCTTTGTTTATCTTGTAGAATGTTCCCAATATTTTGTTTGTTCCACTATTTGAGTTTGCTTTTTAGGTTCTTTAATTTCTATTGGAACCTGTACATGAGGGTGCCTTGATCACAAGATGATTCCTACCACCATTTTTCTATGTTTTGTGAGAAGTCTTGATGGCACAGCCAAAAAATTTCAAAGTGGAAGGGACAAAAGAGAGGAGGGTTATCATTGTCAATTCTGAAACATATTGGCCAATGATAAGATCCCACAGCTGGGAGGATTGAAGCCTCAAGCGCCCATCCATAAGTCATTATTTGTTCGAAGATCAAAAATCGGTCTAGGTGGCTTGTTATTTGGTGATCACCTCATATTCGATTGTTCTAAGTGAATATCCAATTGTCAGTATTCATGTCGATTAATTTGGAATAAAAAATGAAGTTATTGAAGGATACAAAATATGTATCAAGGCGTCGAAGACCCCCTTTCTTATCCTACAAACACAACGTCATGTTGAAATCGCTGCTAACTATCCATCGAGATATTTAACCCTTTCATCAATTGTGTGAAGCTTATTTATGAAGCTAAGTTTGGTTGGAGTAGTTTGAGGGCCATTGATCCAGGGGATCAAATTTTGCTCAAAATTCAAAGTGCTCGGAATCGCTTCAATTCGAATGGGTGCGTAGGCCTCGTTTTCACGAACCCAATGCAACTCGTTTGGGTTCAAACGGACGTCGGATGAGTGAGATATCGCGTTTTGTTCAAATCGTCAAACAGGCAAAAAAAATGTGCTGACTGTACAGTTCGTACTTTCTGTATGGATGTTGACGTGGCAGGGCCATACAATGACGTTGTAAAGCTGTATGTTGACGTGGTAGGGCTGAGTTGGCGGACAGTTGGCGGATAGTTGGCAGTTGGATGGTCGAATCATTTCTTGACACGTGGCATTTGTGGCGAATGGATTGGTGACACGTAGCCCGAGCAAGGGTCGCCACGTGTCACCTTGGCTATGGTTTAAAATTTGTGTAGTCGGCAGGACTCAATCTCGCGACCTCCAGGCATGGGAAGAGCCTTGGGAAGGGCCGCCCAACCGGTGCGCCCACCATTGGTTCTTAACATATCAATGGTTTAAAATTTATTTGAATTTGTATTGTGTAACGGTTGGGCGCGGTCTGGGTCGGGGCTAAGCCCTGGCCCCCGGTCATATATTGTTTACCATATAACCACCACTCATGCACGTGTTCAAAGCCCCGCGCATTTCAAACAAATTTAAATCCCGTGCGCCTGGACACATGGGCCTTACCATATGACTCGGTTTTAAACCTTGGCTCCTTTTGTGTGTGCGTGTGGTCATATGACCCATATGCCCAACGGATTTGGCGGTTAGGGGCTAGGTGCCCTAACCGTCCTATAGTTCACACAGTTTTGCGGTTATGTGCCCGATGCTAAGTTTTAGCACGGAATTGAGTGTGGGTGCTAGGTTGGACACACAGAGGTGCAAATTGTCGATCCAGAGACAACAAGTTTGAAGGGGAACTTCCAGGAAGCCTATCTTCTTCAATTTTTGGCCAAATCAGGTGCCGAAAAAACCCAGCTAGGGGTTTTTGGATGTTCTGAAGCCATTGGAGCCATCTATTTGGCATTTTGAGAATTTTAAAACACATATTTTATCACTTTGAGCAAATAATACAAAAGATCCATTGGAAGCTAGACCAAGAGATGTAGCCCAAGAGAGGGGTGAACTCCTTTATCATTTGTTGTGTTATGTGTTTACTGTTCACTGTTATTTTCTGCTTATTATCTGCATCTTGAATGTGTAATTTCTATAAAAATTGTGTTTTTCAAATTGATCCTTTTGCATAAGAACACTTGAATTAAAACTTGCAAATATTTTCAAGAATACAAGCCTTTATCATTTTCAAATCAAGTTGGTATCAGAGCTTAGGTTTTTGAAGGCTTGATTATTTGCAAGTGTTTTGTTTTCTAATGCTCACAAGGTTGAAACTCACAAGAGGAGAAGGTCAACTTGTAGAGCCAAGTTCTCATCCTTCAAGAAGAAAGATTA